>NIVC01002343.1:0-45000 GCA_002269645.1 Macrostomum lignano
CACAGCCAACCCTACACCTTGACCTTCAAATGACACTTTCCAATGACAGGAATGTGAGCTCCTCCAAAAGCCATCAACACAGTGTGAGTTTTTAGCAACAGCTCACTGACTAGGAAATAATCTGCTGGCAACACGCTCATCTCTGCTCCGGTGTCTAGCTTGCATTGCAGCTTTTTACCATCTGGAAGCTGAACTTCTGCTAACCAACTGGAACAATTATCAGTCTGCAGTGTTCCAATAAAATACACCTCTTCACCAGCACTAGCATCCTCACCTTCAGCTGCTGTTACAGTCATAACCCTCCGGTTATTGTTGCTTTGACATTGACTGCGAAAGTGGTTCAGACGGCCACAGGACAGACACCGCTTACCAAAAGCCGGACACTTGCCATCACGATGACTGTAACCGCAGTTGTGACAGCGACTTTCTCCAGGAAGGTGTCCCTGAAGTTGACTCGGGTTTGAACTTTGGCCAGGTTGGCCCTGCGCTGTCGACTGGGCCGCTGTACTCGACACTGGGCGCCCTGAGTTGCAGATTTGTTGCTGCCGAGGCACTGCCGGAGCAGGTGACAACCTTACAATGTTTAGGCCTTTCTCGACTTCCTTTAGCTGATGTCGTGCGGACTCTGCAGCTCTGCACATGTCAATTGCCGTTCTCAGGTCCAAGTCCGGTTCTCAAAGTAGCCGCTCTCGCATTCGTGAGTCGTTGCACCCCAGGACGATCTTGTCTCGAATCATTTTCTCTTTTTGTGTTTCGAAATTGCACGTTCCAGCCAGACGTTTCAAATCAGTCACAAACAGGTCAACTGGCTCAGACTCCTTCTGGTCGCGTTCCCAGAACTTAAAATGCTCAAAGACTTCGCTTGTACGCGGACTGAAGTGCTCATCGAATAGCTCCAGCAACTTGTCAAAAGCTATTAGTCGCCTTGCTGTTGCACCCTCTGCTGTTTCCTCTTCTATTTCTGTCTCCAGGGTGTTATAAATGTCAAGGCCATTGTCACCGATCAGATGCAAAAACAAATTTATTCGACGCTCTTCGCCAACAATTCCAGTTGCCTTGAGGTATATAAAAAATCTTTGTCACCAGCGTTTCCAAGACTCGTTGGAGTCCGTCTCCAACTCTTCGGGTGGCTTCAGGTCCATGCTTTGAGTCTAGCTAGCTTGCAACGCCATGTAATGAATGCGCAACCGAGAGAAACTTGTATTATTCAAGAGTGCCAAAAAGCATATTATATAGAGGGGCGAGGGGGGCTGAGCAATTGATAGCAACATACATGATTGGGGGATGGGGCGGCTGGGGTGCAGATGTGCGTACAATAAATTATAGTTACAAGTGCATCACTGACAAAGGTCTCAAACAATTGTATAATACATGATATGCAGCTAGAAGTTTATTAAGATGTTAGCATTATAAAAGTCTAAATTATAACAATTTTTAGACTTCATTTATTAAGCCTAGCCCTATATAGCTTTAATAATAATAATAATAAACAATAATTAGTTATTAAGATAGGCCTAGGGAGAGCTACATATAAGATATAGTTATTGATTGCATAATGTGATTCTATCTATTTTCAGTTTATCTATTAGCATGTAACTTGTAGCTCCCTCCTTCTTGGTCTATATTAGTACTTAGTATTAAATATAAATAATTAAAATTTAGCTATTTTAAGATATGCTTAATTTTTTGTAGCAATATCTAGATTATATTGCATATATTCAAATTGTATATTATTCCTATATGCCTAAGTATATGCCAATTTTGCAAATGGCTTTTGTATACTAGACTAGATTACCATAATTTATAGGGTACTCACTGACTAGAAGTTATAATCCCTGGAAAAACTATGTGTATAGTATTCAATTTTTGCTTTTGTGCATGTAACATTATGTATATCCTTTTTATTTAACCATTTTAGAACACTTGTCATCAATGCCTGTGCAATTCTCAACTTTAAATTGTAAGTTTTGAACTTTTGTTTTTCTGTATAATAAATAGAAAGCAAAAAATGATACAATATTTGTGATGTATTTGAATATTGGCTAATTTTCGACAAAAAAATCACCCCCAACATTTATTGACTAGTTCTCTAAGCACATCCTATTCACACTGCTGGCACTTCAATAAATCCACCCAACTCACTGCTGGTGCTCCAATGCCACCCAACTCACTGCTGGCACTTCAATAATGCCACCCAACTCACTGCTGGCACTTCAATAATGCCACCCAACTCACTGCTGGCACTTCAATAATGCCACCCAACTCACTGCTGGTGCTCCAATGCCACCCAACTCACACTGCTGGTGCTCCAATGCCACCCAACTCACACTGCTGGTGCTCCAATGCCACCCAACTCACACTGCTGGTGCTCCAATGCCACCCAACTCACTGCTGGCACTTCAATAATGCCACCCAACTCACTGCTGGCACTTCAATAATGCCACCCAACTCACTGCTGGTGCTCCAATGCCACCCAACTCACACTGCTGGTGCTCCAATGCCACCCAACTCACACTGCTGGTGCTCCAATGCCACCCAACTCACACTGCTGGTGCTCCAATGCCACCCAACTCACACTGCTGGTGCTCCAATGCCACCCAACTCACACTGCTGGTGCTCCAATGCCACCCAACTCACACTGCTGGTGCTCCAATGCCACCCAACTCACTGCTGGTGCTCCAATGCCACCCAACTCACACTGCTGGTGCTCCAATGCCACCCAACTCACACTGCTGGTGCTCCAATGCCACCCAACTCACACTGCTGGTGCTCCAACGCCACCCAACTCACTGCTGGTACTCCAATGCCACCCAACTCCCACTGCTGGTGCTCCAATGCCACCCAACTCCCACTGCTGGTGCTCCAATGCCACCCAACTCACACTGCTGGTGCTCCAATGCCACCCAACTCACACTGCTGGTACTCCAACACCACACTGCTCAAACCCACTCTCGAACCCCAGGAGAGACGAGAAGCAGCACCAATTCGAGTTTGAGGACGCCAGCCGCGCCTCCTTCGGGGACAAAACGCGAGAGTTTCTGCGCAGCCTTCGCTACTTTCGCGTGTTTATCGGCCTGTGGAACATCTTTGTCATACTACTCATGCTGACAGTGTTCAGCAGTTAGCAGTGTGCAAGTTGCTGGCTAGTGGAAGATTTTTATACTCACATTATTGTGTTAATCAGTAAATCTCTGTTTCTTAATACCCAACAGTTTGCTGTAGGCGGTGCCTGGTTTTCAATTCACCCTGAATGTCATTTGATAGAGTAACTAATAGGATTTCACTGATTGCACTGTTAACTCATTCAGTAGAAGCTGTAATATCGTAAATGCGTTAAATTTAAGCATTAACAAATTATGACAGCTGTTAACTTGTGTTATGGTTAGGGTTCCTGCCGGTACAGCTTTCCTGTTTTTTGCTGTGTACATATTCTGATAATACATTGAGAAAGCCATTGTGCTTATTTTGTCTGCTGAACTAATTTTGAACTCATTTCATTGCCTTGCTAATATTGAAAATGTTCTGTTCGTTTCGATGCTCTCTTATTTCGCTAATTTCAGTGAGAAGTTTGTTAGACAAAACTGTCACCATAAAGTGGCTATCAATTAATTCTTAATTTATTAACGATTATCGAGTGTTTGTAAAGCTTTGGGGGTCACAACTTGACGTAGATAGGTTAGTTACCTTATGGACCCTGGGCTTAATTTCTTAATTAGCTAGTCGCATGGGCTTCTAAGTGATGATTTTGACACTATTTTCAGCGATTCTGGCATGTACGATCTTTGGAGAGTACTGTGCATGTATTGTGGTTATGCTAGTAACAAATTGAATGGTGATTTAACAGAGAACTACTTAATGTGCAATGCAGATAGACAGAGTTAGCCTATAAAAGGACAGGATTTTTCACTTGTATTTGTGTGATTCAAATTGTTATTTAACTTCTGCTGGTAACTGGAATACAGGGGAGTACATGAGCACTAATTTGATCGGAGATGGCTCAGAAAAATAGCACTCAAATACCCACCTTTTTCTGCGAAAATTTTCTCATATTGCCCCGTACTTGAAAATGAAACCGGACATTCTGGCATAAACCAATTATTATCGGGAAAAGCTCCATTTTGTTTATTGAGATCCTCCAGCTCGATCGGATCAGTCCGAGCTGCTTTGTGTTGCCATTCGATTGCAGATTCACGGCGAGTTGCAGAGGTTCCGCAGTTCGTCGAACTGGCTCGTGTCGAGGTTGCCAGTCAGCAGGGCCCAGCACTGCAGCCAGCCGTCAAACGGTTCGATTCCGTTTCTCATGCAGTTTCCAATCAGCAGGGTGTCGTGGATGGTGTACAGGCTGCCACTCGACTTCCTGGGACTGCCGCCCCAAGTCTGGCGCGCCACCGTGGCTCCGTTAAGGTGAGTAGCGAAGTCCAGGCCATCAAAGTTGATTCCGACGCTCTCCACTCTCTGAACCGAGCCGACATCCAGAGCGTTGTTGCTAGTGTAATGGCGGAAAAGCACATCTCCGGTTGGGAAAAACACTTTGGTAGAAATTCTTCCCTGGATGTCGGCATGGAAAGTGCTTGAGTACATGTCGTTTCTCGTGACATCGACGAATGCACCGAAGCATTTGGATCTGAAAGTTTCATCGGCAGCTTGCTTACAGTTGCATAATTCTAAGAGTGCTGTAGAGGCCTGTCATCTTAATATCATAGAGTGGAGCCCAAGTAACCTGGTACACAAATAATACGCCATTCTGCTCTGACACCAAGGAAGCTGTTTTTAGCAAAATGCGACGAAAATTGGACTTGGGATAGGGGAAGGCAAGCAAGAGGATAATTTGGGAATCCACATACAATGAGCTTAAATTGACATAATGGTCCCTAATTTTCCCCTTGCTCGTTCTTCTCTATCCCCAGTCAGGTTTTGGTCGCTTTTTGCCAAACCCTGCTTTACTGTGAGCAGAATAGCGTATCATTTGTGTACATACAATGTAGGTTACTCTGGCTCCAGTTTAGAGCTTAAGGCTTTATCTTGCATTAGTAAATGCGCGTAATACATATACATGTACTTACGAGAAGTTCATTCCAAATTTTCCCTGGAAGAACAGGCTGAACTTCTGTCCGTAGTTGAAGTATTTGTAGAATCCGGGAGTTGAGACCTTCACGTGGGAGCTGCTCGAGCCCTGCAGGCGGACTCCGTCAATCGAGTTCTGCTCGGCGATGCCCACCGGCTCAGCTGGGAATTCGCACGAGTTGGCCAGATTTTTGTAGCTCTTTCGAAAGTTGTACAGCAGAACAATTTGCATGGAAAACGAGAGCGACAGCAGGGCGGGATCTGCTGATTTCAGAGACAGCTTCCTTCTAGCGATCATTCCAGGACTGCAGGCTGCAGCTGCAGCCGTATGCGGCAGGCTATAGCAGACACGGCTGTCTGTCAGGTACACGGACTGCCGGCACCCGCTGCTCAGGGTGCAGCGGAGCACGCACTCGGACTCGCTGGGCGCGGGCACCGCCTCCACGCCAAACGGTTCAGCGGGACAGATGCTTTTGGGCTGGAACAGGGCGGAGCTGTCATCGCACTCTGCGTTGACGGCAATACAACTGGCCATCAGCAGCAGGCAGATGCGGCCTGCGGCGAATTCCATGCTTTCTAAGAAACGTTTAAAATAGGGTTATCTGGTTTCAGAAAGCTCCAAAGTTGTGGATTTCTGCAAGTAAAATTGTAGTCAGTCGCCACAGATGCTTTGGTTTTAAAGTTTTAAATGCTGGCTGACTAAAAGTAGTTACCTGGCTGGCTGCGGGTTGTGGGCTTCTTGTCTCGTAGCGGTTTTTATGCTGAGGGCCGGCCTGACAGCTGCAGAGGGACGCTGCTTTCCCACACTTCCTCGATCGTAGGCGTTCTCAGTTTTTTGTCTTTCTAAACGCAGGAAGTTCAAAAGTTCTAAACGCAGGAAGCCTGCTAGTTCTTCGCTTAGCAAGTCCAACGTGCTAAGCGGAACACCTCTTGAGCACTCCTTTCATTGTGACATCCTACTATGGCAGGATGAAAGCTCTCTGCTCAGAACAATTGCATTTTCCCTTCTTTGGGGAATTTCTTGTCAGCTTCAGACACTACAAGCAGTAACGAAAAATCGAATCTTCTTGAAGCTTTTTCCTATCTTTTCTCCAGAGCTGTGCTTTCAACGCCTTCATCAGACTCCCGACTGATGCTACTAATGCTGCCCCCGCGTTGAGTTCGTCTCTAGATGGGCCTCAGGGTTTTCGAGACCCTATAGATTAGTTATAAAGCTGGTAGCAAAAAGTGGATAACTTTTAAAAAGATGAGATACGAGTATAGTGGGCATAATGGTATCGCATTCAATGTCATTCTGCTCTATTTTAAGAAAAATACATGTATTTTGAATAGAGAATGAATGAAGTAATTCTCAAGTTTGACGAGGATCTGAATTGAAATGTTCAAAATCCGCGAGTTTCAACAGCTTACTGCTTGGATAATATTGAAAGTGTGTTCTTTTCATTTTTGATGCTCTGTCTTCTTGCAAGTTTCAGTTAATCAATTAATGCTTTCAGCACAAGTGCAGTGTTTTTTCGTTCTACTACCGCTGCTTCGTCCAGTACAGAATAGTGAACATTATTAGCGGCAGTCTGAACACATTTTAGTTTGGCGAAAGTTGCAGCTGTTAATAACAGCAATTTATAAAATAAATGAGATGCCGAATTTCAAGCTCCAGAGTGGAACTCGAAGGAAAGCTCTGGACGGAACCGACTATGCGAGCTCGTACATTCGATAACTTTCCTTATCGTTTGAATGAGACGCTGAACTAGATATCCCGTCCGAGTTCTCCCTGGGCTTCCAGGGATATAAAATAAAATAAGCCATTTTTCCTCTCGTCGGCCACATGTACGCTCGTACCAAAGGGGATTCCATATTTTACTGAGCCGAAGCGGAGCAACGCAGGCACATGAAATTAAAAAACACGGGCTGACCTTTCGTTGCGCACCTTCTCAAACAAGAATCAAGTCGCCAGCCCTCCGGACCGTCAAGATATTCGACGATTCTGCCAGAATCAATTATCGACGTATTCAATTCACCCCCTGTGTGCCAATCAACACTGCGCCTCAGTGCAGCCTTGCCAAACCTCCAAATTTCATCAGCACGTCGACCAACATGAGCCTGCATCAGCTCTCACTTTGTTGGTCACTGGCTTTTACCCAGGTGGAGCTTCTGGAACCTTCAACAGATGGCACCAGGTGACTATGGATACCCTGATGCAAATTCTTCTCGTTTTGCTGATCAAGCCTCGACAGTGAGAAATCACAACAGCTGGACACTCTCAGCTAGTCTCTCAGGTATTCAAGTCAACACTGTTCAAAGAAAGATGAGTCAATTATCTAAGAACGGACAAAATCCTAGCGATTGTTTCTCTAATTCCCAATTTAGGCATCTATAAGTTGACCTGAAATCTCCATATCATCCACTTTATGCCCTGGTAGCCTCGCCTGTCATGGCAAGAGCATAGCTCTGGTCCAAGGACCACTAGAAGTTACGGTAACTTCTAGTGGTCCTTGTTCTGACCATGTACGATATTTGGATTTAGCTGCATACATGTGCATTGTGCTGCAGCTCGTGCCAAATTGAATGGTGATTTAACAGAAGGCTGATCAATATGCAATGCAGATAGACAGATCTAGCCTACTAAGGACAGACATTTTCACTTTTATTTGTGTGATTCACTGCATACGGGGAGACGGATATTCGGGTGGCTAATTTGATCGGGAACAACTCAGAAAAAACACTTAAGAATGCGAGCCTTTCTGTGAAATTCTGGATCTTACTCGTACCAAGGACCACGATCAGTAGAAGGACGAGAAGCCTCGTTTCTTAGAAAAATTTCAGGTGGCATGCAGGTTTTTCCAAAAGCTACACTTACGGAGATTGAGACCGTTCATCTTTTGATATGCTGTGCCTTTCTTATAGTTCACTTGATACGAGTATTCATAAAGCTTTTCGTTCAGAAAATTAGGATTGGAATCCTTATTCCAGAATCCTTATTTTCTGAAAGAAAAGCTTTATGAATATCAAGTGAACTATAAGAAAGGCACAGCATATCAAAAGATGAACATTGGGTCTGCTTCCTATCGAAAGCAATAACAATTCTGGTGCTGAAAAATGAAAACTTCCTAGTGTACTTTTTTGAGAAACCTGCATGCCTCCTAGAATTTTTCCTAGAAACGAGGTTCCCAGACCTTCTACTTGAGTGGTCCTTCGCTCGTCCGAGCTACTATACCACGTAGTTGAAAATTGAAAAAATTAATATCAGGAAAAATGAAGCTCAGTTTAAAAAATTTCCAATCGTTTGTTTATTGAGATCCTCCAGCTCGATCGGATCAGTCCGAGCTGCTTTGTGTTGCCATTCGATTGCAGATTCACGGCGAGTTGCAGAGGTTCCGCAGTTCGTCGAACTGGCTCGTGTCGAGGTTGCCTGTCAGCAGAGCCCAGCACTGCAGCCAGCCGTCAAACGGTTCGATTCCGTTTCTCATGCAGTTTCCAATCAGCAGGGTGTCGTGGATGGTGTACAGGCTGCCACCCGAGTTCCTGGGACCGCCGCCCCAAGTCTGGCGCGCCACCGTGGCTCCGTTAAGGTGAGTAGCGAAGTCCAGGCCATCAAAGTTGATTCCGACGCTCTCCACTCTCTGAACCGAGCCGACATCCAGAGCGTTGTTGCTAGTGTAATGGCGGAAAAGCACATCTCCGGTTGGGAAAAACACTTTGGTAGAAATTCTTCCCTGGATGTCGGCATGGAAAGTGCTTGAGTACATGTCGTTTCTCGTGACATCGACGAATGCACCGAAGCATTTGGATCTGAAAGTTTCATCGGCAGCTTGCTTACAGTTGCATAATTCTAAGAGTGCTGTAGAGGCCTGTCATCTTAATATCATAGAGTGGAGCCCAAGTAACCTGGTACACAAATAATACGCCATTCTGCTCTGACACCAAGGAAGCTGTTTTTAGCAAAATGCGACGAAAATTGGACTTGGGATAGGGGAAGGCAAGCAAGAGGATAATTTGGGAATCCACATACAATGAGCTTAAATTGACATAATGGTCCCTAATTTTCCCCTTGCTCGTTCTTCTCTATCCCCAGTCAGGTTTTGGTCGCTTTTTGCCAAACCCTGCTTTACTGTGAGCAGAATAGCGTATCATTTGTGTACATACAATGTAGGTTACTCTGGCTCCAGTTTAGAGCTTAAGGCTTTATCTTGCATTAGTAAATGCGCGTAATACATATACATGTACTTACGAGAAGTTCATTCCAAATTTTCCCTGGAAGAACAGGCTGAACTTCTGTCCGTAGTTGAAGTATTTGTAGAATCCGGGAGTTGAGACCTTCACGTGGGAGCTGCTCGAGCCCTGCAGGCGGACTCCGTCAATCGAGTTCTGCTCGGCGATGCCCACCGGCTCAGCTGGGAATTCGCACGAGTTGGCCAGATTTTTGTAGCTCTTTCGAAAGTTGTACAGCAGGACAATTTGCATGGAAAACGAGAGCGACAGCAGGTCGGGGGGTGTCGCCGGAGACAGCTTCCCTCTAGCGATCATTCCAGGACTGCAGGCTGCAGCTACAGCCGCATGTGGCAGGCTGTAGCAGGCACGGCTGTCTGTCAGGTACACGGACTGCCGGCACCCGCTGCTCAGGGTGCAGCGGAGCACGCACTCGGACTCGCTGGGCGCGGGCACCGCCTCCACGCCGAACGGTTCAGCGGGACAGATGCTTTTGGGCTGGAACAGGGCGGAGCTGTCATCGCACTCTGCGTTGACGGCAATACAACTGGCCATCAGCAGCAGGCAGATGCGGCCTGCGGCGAATTCCATGCTTTCTAAGAAATGTTTATAGGGTTATGTGGTTTCAGAAGGCAGTTTTTCAGGCTCCAAAGTTGTCGATTTCTGCAAGTAAAATTGTAGCCAGCCGCCACAGATGCTTTGGTTTAAATTCTTTCAATTCTGGCCGACAATGGAAATTGTGGGGAGTTTGTCTCTGCTACAAGCAGGAAGACTTTCTCCCCCCCCCCAATATTTCCGGAGCAAAACATTTCCCGTAAACGTGCTTCGCGGCATGGATGCCAGTTTCCGTTATTTTCTTTTTGTTGCCAGCGCAACTGCGCTCAATAGTTCCCGCATCTGCTGCTCTGCGATCTGCCCCCTTTCCTTCTCACGTTTGCATTGCCCCCGCTCTACCCCCCCCCACCGTGTTTACCGTCAAGTTTCTGTCGCTTCTGGTCTGTGCTACACTTTGCCATCACCTGCACCATGCATGCACATCCGCTTTGCTCCTGCAGCCGAGTCAGCCTGCCGCGGTTTGAAGGCAGTCAGGCAGGACACCAGGCTTTTCCAATTCTCCCGTCTTAACCAAGGTAATCATTGTTTAATCCCATATAGAAGCCCGATCACGTGAGCTGAATTACATGTAGGATCAGGTATCCACTCCGATGTATTTCTGTTGAAATTCTCGCGCCTCTACCTGTACACGTAGCTTTTAGTCTGGTTTGGAATTTCTATAATTGCTTTCATTTTAAGCAAAACATCCAACAAGTTTTAATAATTTTGATTTCGATTTTTAAGCGACGTTGTCACAACCGCAGAGAGGCATTGCTGTCCATTCCGCCGACTCCCCTGAGCAGGCACACAAGCGCGCGGATACGTACGCAGTCAAACGCACAGGCACACGCTCACACGGGAGTGTACAGCGGCCCTAACTATATTTATCGTTAGGCGTGTACACTTCACTGCGCCTTGGCGTTAATTGAGCTCAAAATTGATGTGACTACAACTAAGAATCGAGCCTGGGCCGCTGGCACATAAGAGCGTTGCACTTTTAGACCACTAGTCTGGGCTGTGGCGCTTAAATGGACGGCAGGCTGGACTCCCCTCAGTGATCCCAAAAATTCATTTCCGAATACCGTTGTACGAATTCACAGAGAAGCGGATTTTCACTGATTGAATTTGTTGAAATTAAGTTGCCACAAACAGACAAGCGGAACTGGAGTGGAGAACCAAAACCCAGCCAAAGTGTCAGATGCGCTGAACACTGAAAACTCGTGTATGTTAGCAATGAATGAAGCATGCTACAGACAGTATAAAGCTGACACAGAGGCCATGGTGAGATGCAAAAAGATTGTAAAAAACGGGGAACAACAAATATTGCCAGACAGAGTGAAATAATTTGCTATTCAGACAGTTGATTTGGTCGCATAAGAATGTTGCAGAGGCCAGGGGATCTTCAAGCTTCAGTGCAGCTCACTGTAAAACTGGGGCAAAATGACATCAGATTTGACTAGACTGAGCGGCCAGGCTGCATGCTGACAAGGATGGAGATTCCGCCAGAATCAGCCCTGCCCACTCGCTGATAAATGATTACAATAAAAAAGACAAAGAAGTCAATCAGAAACGCGTGTCGGAAAAGTCAATCTTTACTAATAAAAGTAGTCAGCACAACATTTGCGTAACAATAAAAGCGAGAGGGAATAAAAGTTGCGGGTAAATGTAGACTATTTACAGGAATACAAGCGGATAACAAGCAGATTGCATAATAGGCTAATAAAACTTGATCTAGATCCTCAGATCCAGGGATTCTAAGCAAAACAGATAGGGGATTCTCAATGCTGACTGATTAGGGAGCAGCTGCTTGCAACAAACACAAGTGAGCAGCTGCTTGCAACAAACACAAGTGAGCAGCTGCTTGCAACAAACACAAGTGAGCAGCTGCTTGCAACAAACACAAGTGAGCAGCTGCTTGCAACAAACACAACAGTGAGCAGCTGATTGCAACAAACACAAGTGAGCAGCTGCTTGCAACAAACACAACAGTGAGCAGCTGCTTGCAACAAACACAAGTGAGCAGCTGCTTGCAACAAACACAACAGTGAGCAGCTGCTTGCAACAAACACAAGTGAGCAGCTGCTTGCAACAAACACAACAGTGAGCAGCTGCTTGCAACAAACACAAGTGAGCAGCTGCTTGCAACAAACACAACAGTGAGCAGCTGCTTGCAACAAACACAAGTGAGCAGCTGCTTGCAACAAACACAACAGTGAGCAGCTGCTTGCAACAAACACAAGTGAGCAGCTGCTTGCAACAAACACAACAGTGAGCAGCTGCTTGCAACAAACACAAGTGAGCAGCTGCTTGCAACAAACACAAGTGAGCAGCTGCTTGCAACAAACACAAGTGAGCAGCTGCTTGCAACAAACACAAGTGAGCAGCTGCTTGCAACAAACACAAGTGAGCAGCTGCTTGCAACAAACACAAGTGAGCAGCTGCTTGCAACAAACACAACAGTGAGCAGCTGCTTGCAACAAACACAAGTGAGCAGCTGCTTGCAACAAACACAAGTGAGCAGCTGCTTGCAACAAACACAAGTGAGCAGCTGCTTGCAACAAACACAAGTGAGCAGCTGCTTGCAACAAACACAAGTGAGCAGCTGCTTGCAACAAACACAAGTGAGCAGCTGCTTGCAACAAACACAAGTGAGCAGCTGCTTGCAACAAACACAACAGTGAGCAGCTGATTGCAACAAACACAAGTGAGCAGCTGCTTGCAACAAACACAACAGTGAGCAGCTGCTTGCAACAAACACAAGTGAGCAGCTGCTTGCAACAAACACAACAGTGAGCAGCTGCTTGCAACAAACACAAGTGAGCAGCTGCTTGCAACAAACACAACAGTGAGCAGCTGCTTGCAACAAACACAAGTGAGCAGCTGCTTGCAACAAACACAACAGTGAGCAGCTGCTTGCAACAAACACAAGTGAGCAGCTGCTTGCAACAAACACAACAGTGAGCAGCTGCTTGCAACAAACACAAGTGAGCAGCTGCTTGCAACAAACACAACAGTGAGCAGCTGCTTGCAACAAACACAAGTGAGCAGCTGCTTGCAACAAACACAAGTGAGCAGCTGCTTGCAACAAACACAAGTGAGCAGCTGCTTGCAACAAACACAAGTGAGCAGCTGCTTGCAACAAACACAAGTGAGCAGCTGCTTGCAACAAACACAAGTGAGCAGCTGCTTGCAACAAACACAACAGTGAGCAGCTGCTTGCAACAAACACAAGTGAGCAGCTGCTTGCAACAAACACAAGTGAGCAGCTGCTTGCAACAAACACAAGTGAGCAGCTGCTTGCAACAAACACAAGTGAGCAGCTGCTTGCAACAAACACAAGTGAGCAGCTGCTTGCAACAAACACAAGTGAGCAGCTGCTTGCAACAAACACAAGTGAGCAGCTGCTTGCAACAAACACAAGTGAGCAGCTGCTTGCAACAAACACAAGTGAGCAGCTGCTTGCAACAAACACAAGTGAGCAGCTGCTTGCAACAAACACAAGTGAGCAGCTGCTTGCAGCCCAACAGCGAGCAGCACGCAGTCACAGATCGGACCCCAACAGGCTGTGCAGCCGAAAGCTGCTGGCTCAGGCGGCGGTGTCCCCAGTTTCCGCCGCGGCCGCGGGCGAAGCGGATTCAGCAGCGGGTGCGGCAGCAGCGACGGTTTCGGCTGCGGCGGCCTCTTCGGCGATGCCTGTGGAGGCGGCAGTTGGAGGAGCTTCTTCAGCCGCGCTGACCGCGGCGTCGACCGGATCGACAGGCACAGCGGCGGCGTCGGGGACGTCGGCGGCAGCGACCTGCGAGTCTGCGGCGGCAGCTTCAACGGCAGCAGCAAATCCCCCCGCTTCAGCATCCTCGGGCTGCTGCGCGATAACCGGCTTCACGTCCATCACCAGGGCGTCGGAGTCCACGGCGGCGGCCGCCTGCGGCTCCTCCAGCTGCTGCAGCTGCTGCGAGTCCTGCGGCAGCTCCTGGCCGGCGCTGGTGAGAATACCGGCCGCCGCCGCCTCCTCCGAGCTGTTGAAGAAGATCTGCACCGCCTGCTGCTGCCCATTGGCGGATACGGCGGGCCCACCCGCAGCGCTGACAGGCAGCTGGATGACGTACTGCACCGGCGCCGCCACCGCTGCCTCCTGCACCGCATCCTGCGACAGCTGCACCGCCTGCTGCTGCTGATGGTCCGCGGCCGACACTGCAGCACCCTGTGCGGCCTGCGGGGGCGGGATGGTTGGGTCGGGACGGACTGAAGATGGTACTGCGGGGGCGGGGATGGTTATGTCACCCATTCTCACCCACCCACTCACCCACTCACTCACTCACCCAACTCATTCATTCACTCACCTGCTTGCCAGTCTCGGTTTGCCCGGCAGGCCGCATCTCCTCCCTTGGCACGATGTCGATGAGGAAGTCGAACTGGTCGGTGTCGGGGTCGCCGACGCTCATGGCGATGTCGTTACGCTGCAGAGTCCGCCGCCTGGCCCGCTCGGTGTGCGCCCAGGCCCGGATGGTGAGCTCCCGGATGAAGATCTCAGCGGCCTTGGAGAACAGCAGCGGCGCCTCGGCGGCTATCATCATGCCCTTGACGTCATCGTCCAGCTTCATGATCTTCTTGATGCGCGCCAGCGGCAGCTCGGCGTTCTTGAAGGCGGACAGCTCGGGGGCATGGACTCGATGGCCCGCAGCTCGTGGTTCCAGAACAGCAGTACGCGGGCCTCGATTTCGTTGCGGGCGACGTCGCCGGCGCGGGCGCCTGAGTTCTGCTGGTGCTGCTGCAGTGTGCGGGCAGGGCAGCTGCGGCTGACTGCTCACAGTGGGATGAGCTGGGGATCTGACTGCTCACAGTGGGATGAGCTGGGGATCTGACTGCTCACAGTGGGTGAGCTGGGGATCTGACTGCTCACAGTGGGATGAGCTGGGGATCTGACTGCTCACAGTGGGATGAGCTGGGGATCTGACTGCTCACAGTGGGTGAGCTGGGGATCTGACTGCTCACAGTAGGATGAGCTGGGGATCTGACTGCTCAGTGGGGTCAGGTGAGGGCATCTGACTGCTCAGTGGGGTCAGCTGGGGGGGCATCTGACTCTCATCGGCCTAATGACCAATATGTATTGATAAAAAACAATCAGAGAAGCCGCCAACATGACTAACAAAACGGAGCACGCGAAGCGGCCGTGATGCAGTGTAATTAGTGAACTGCCAGCCAGTGACAGACTGGCTGACTGCAAATGCGAAATCAATCTAAGGCAGGCAGATCAATGGGAAGCCTCTACAGCTAAATGAATGACAAAAACAATTAGTCGAATACAAAAGCATTAGCAGATAGGGCTCTGCAGTCTGCAGCAATTCCAATGCGAGCATCTCCTCCCCTATCGGGACGAAGCCGCCCCGCCGCAGCCGCCAACCGAAGGCGCCTCCGTTGCCGGCGTTGCCGAAGGCGTCGGCGAGTCCTCCAGGTAGGTGTCCTCGCCCAGCTGCACACGGAAAGCGTCGCCCTCGGACTCCCTGGTTGCCCTGACAACGTGCGTCCTCAGCATTGCAGCGCAGTCCCTGGCAATCAGCAGCTGCTTGGCCACCGCCGCCGGGTCAGTCAGGGCTGCCTGCTCGCGGAAGCCAGTCCGGATGCGGTCGCCAACAATGCCAAGAGCGTAGGAGTCCCCAGCGAAGGTGACCTGGGCTGCCCGGTGCAGCGCCTTGTAGGCCTGCAGCACCGCCCTGCTTTGGCTGGCCATTGGCTGCAGTGGTGCAGGCAGGGTAGCATGTGTGCCAGACAAAAAGTCTGTATGCATTCCATTGTATGTTTAACTCCTGTCCAACTTCCTATATTTCGATTATCTCTGGTCAGCTCAAAGTTGCTTGTCAATCTATTGGAAGCAACTGCAGAAACCACTCATAAATCTCAAAGGTACAAAAATATCTATAGGACTATTTAGGGATTCTTAATAGCATTGGATGCATCTAAAAAAGCATAGTTTCGGTATAGTCTAGTTAACTCTGCTTCTATTCAACATGTTGAACTCTTTTAATATGCATGCCTAGAAGTTACTAATTAGTGCTACATTTGCATTGTGTGCTTATCATTATTAATATTAGCAGCATCTATTCCACCTTTGTCTTGAATTGAAAAGTCATGTAGAAGCCATTTCTTAGACTATGAATACTGACTAAAGATAAATAACCATTGTATGTAAAATCAGTATTTGACCTAAAAATTGTTTCATTCTGGTTTTTATGCCTAGGAACTCTAACTTCAAGACTTTAATAGCATTGTCATTATTTAAAATTGAGTTTTTACAGAAAATTAAGTAGTAATTTTTGTTAAACTAAAAATTCCTATGGCTAGATCAGGGAATATATCCTAAAAAGCAATCTAGGTTATGTTTCTTAATAAAAAGAGCCATATATATATCACAACAAATTTTGATATTTTTTATCAAAGATAGCTTTAAGACTACTTGGTTAAGATAGAATTCTTAGAGCAACATGCAAATGTGCATATTAGTTAAAAATAGAATGTGAACATTAGAACATATATAACCATGTTGTATCATTTGCATACATTTAAAAATCAAAGCTAGGGATTTTGACTATGGCAAATAGCTTTTTTTTCACTCCTAAATCTTCTTGCCAATTGTATTCTATTAAGACTAGGCCTAGCATACATGCGCAACCTCCAAAATTCAGTCGGCCATGCGACTTAGTTTTAACAAAAATGCGACGTAGTTTTTGGCCAAAATGCGACTTACATGTAATTAAAAAAACCATACGCAAAATTAACGCAACTTTGGGTAAACGGCAGGAGTAACTATGACTGTCTTATTAGGTCAAAATGCCTCGTCAGCTACTTAGTAATACTACTTTGGTATTTTTTCGGATGGGCATTTTTGCGACTTCCTTGATTGGCTGCCAAATCGGTCGGCCGGATCGGCCGACTCGGCCGACTGTTGCGCATGTATGAGGCCTAGGCCCTAGTTATTTGATCTAAGCAGTGCAAGCATGCAACTTTTTGCAAAGGTATATAATATAAGCATATATATACCTTTAAGAGTATATAAGCAAGCCTCTTTTCAATTGACTATATGCAAAAATGTGCAAAAACTTAACAAGTGCACACAAATGAATGATGATTTTTGTATAAGTTAATTATATCCCAATAAGACTATTGTTATACTATATTAGCGAAAAATGAATGAATATGATAGGTATAGACTAAATATCAGTTGCCTTCTATGAACATTTCTAAATCAAATAAAAAGCCATCAAGTTTAAATATAGTTTACAAACTAATTAGGACTTCAGAGCAACACTAATAATAATGTTAATAATAAAGATTTGTTTTAATTGGCACTTGCAATTCTTAAAGCATTCTAGGCAATAATGAGTGTTAACATACATTGCACATTACTACACATGTTATTCTGCACATTATTCCACATATTCTATATGTTGTTCCGCATGTTATTTTGAACATTATTCCACATGTTTTTCCGCATGTTACTCAAAGTTACTGATCTATACTTTATTCTGCACATCTAATTTATTTCTTTATTTATTATGCAATACTTGGTTTCCTCACTTATGTTTGATACGAGGGTTGTCAGAAAAGTTCTATGTATATTGTAATAACTTGAGAACGATAAACAGTAGAAACATGAAAAGTTACAAATGTCTTCCTTAACATCTATTCACTCAAAGTATGAGCCCTCAGCTTCAATGCACTTCTCCCAACGCCGCACCAGCCCGTCAATGCCTGTAGTCATGCAATTGTTCGTCACGGCGGCAATGCCAGCCTTGTAGGCCTGATTCACGTCTTCCTCTGTGCTGAAACGCTGACCTCGCATCGACTCCTTGATGTGAGGGAAGAGGAAAAAGTCGCATGGACTTAAGTCCGGGGAATAAAGCGGATGCGGAAGAATTTCCCACCCCCACGACTCAATTGTAGCCAGCACGCTTTGCTTTCGGTGCGGGGCTGCGTTGTCGTGAAGCAGAATCGGGCCAGCTGCGTGAAGTGCAGGTCTTTTGTCCCGAATGGCATGCCGAACTTTCACCAAAACCGACAGGTAGAAATCACCATTGACCGTCTGCCCCACTGGCACAGGCTGATCGAACAACAGACCCTCCCGGTCGAAGAAAGTCACGTGCATGACCTTCAGCTGGCCGATGCTCCGGATGGCCTTTTGAGGTCGCGGAGAACCTGGCCTGCACCAAGTGGCACTCTGCCGCTTCAACTCCGCCTCCCAAGAATGTGCCCAGGTTTTGTCATAGGCAACAATCCTTTGCAAGAACGCCATGCCCTCCCGCCGACACCGCTGCAGGTTGGATGCGCACATGGCGACCCGCCGAGCCCGCTGATCGTCAGTGAGCAGATGCGGCACCCACTTGGCACAGACCTTGCGCATCCCAAGGTCCTCAGTCAGGATCTTGTGGACTGAGTCGTGGGACACCCCTATGGCATCAGTCAGCTGCCTGGTGGTCAGTCTCCGGTCCTGCAACACGGCTGCCTCCACCTGACTCACCAGGCTATCAGTCCGAGCACTTGTTGGTTGTCCACTACGTGGCTTGTCGTCGAGGTCTTCTTTACCGTTGTGAATGGCAATAGCCCAGCAGCGAATCGTCTTGTAAGATGGGCAAAAGTCTCCTATGGTCTGCCGCATTTCTTCAAAAATCTCAGTTGCTGAACGCCCCTGAAGGACATGAAACTTGATGATCGCTCGATTGTTGCATTTAGAAAAACTCTCTCATGGGACGGAATGTGCCATGGGTGTGGTTGAAAAATTACTGTCATTTTGGCTAGAAATGGTATGGTGCTCTAAAACTGAAGCTAGGCAGCTAGCGACTCTTTATATATGTATATATCTATGACTAAAACCCCAACTCTTCAGCTATTCATAGAGCTGAGCTATTCTCTAATACACAGAACTTTTCTGACAACCCTAGTACTCAAAACCACCAAAGTATTGAAAATAAATAATATCCACCAAATCCCATATACTAAATGGTATGTTGGTATCCATCTATCAAATACCTGTATAACTTTCGCTGACACATTTTCAGACAGATCTTCCAACAATTTTTTACGACACTTAAAATATTGCAAAAAGTGTTGCAAAGTGTCAAAAAAGTGTCATAACAGGTGACATTTGCCAACACATATTTTCCGACACTTTTTGCGACATTTTAAGTGTTGTAAAAAAGTGTCGGAAGATCTGTCTGAAAATGTGTTGGCGAAAGTTATACAGGTCTATCAAATACCAGTTCTCTTAATTCAACTTACTAACTGCTTTGTTTATTTGATTTAACTTTGCTCATTTATGCATTTTTTTCATTTTTCGCTAGTTTAACCAATATGGGTTTTTCTAATATTATAGTAGGGGGCCTATTTTTGTTCAAGTTTTGTTCGTTAAGCCTACTTTCTATTTCTATAAATTATTTACTATCTATACTAAACACATCAAGACAATGACATTAAATACCTACTACTACAATCACAATAGGACAATTACTAGGACGAAGTACGAATTACGAAGTAATCAATTCTTTTCTCTTCCTCTGTAAAAAATAAAAAAGCAACTGTCGATCGATCGTGACAAATTATTAATATGAAAAATTTTAAACTTTTTAACTATTTAAAAATGTTTGTTTACTGTTTTTAGCAAAACTACAAACTATCTTAGGTAAAAAAGCAATTAATAATGATTTGTTACTTACAAAATAACGAATTAAAACAATTATTTATTAATTGATAATTGAACTTAACGCAACTACCTCTTATAAATTTATCAGAAAAATAGACAATCGTAACCGAGAGCCTCTTCTCATGGCAATCGATTCCAGAACCAGAATCGGTTCGGATTTCCAAGAAAAAAAGCAATATAATTATTTACCTTTGTTGAATGTTTGACTGCCTTAACAGCCTCACTTTGCACAATTTTTCACTTTTTTCTTGGCTATTGCCATTCAATAAGAATAATCACAATTTTAAAGCACTAATATCCCTATAGTTTAGGAAACAAAAAGTTATACTTTACAAATTGGTGTGTTCTGGTCTGGTTCTAAAACTTGAACAAGCAATATGAAGAGCCTCACTAGTGTCATGTTAAATTATCAAGAATCTATGGAGACAAAAGGAATCTGAACTCATAATGTATATTATCAATTGTTGGATTCAGATTTACAAAATAAAAAAGTACATATTCTTAGCTTTTGGCTTATAGCAATGAATAATGGTTTTGTTTGGGCCTAGCCATTGGCATCAGGCCATCGGGCTCAGCCCCCAGTCTGCCATGACTTGCCCCTCTCGGTTGTTCTGCAAATGTGTCCATGCAAAGACTAGGCCTAGGTGGTAGGCCCCTAGGCCCCTAGCTAAATCTCTTTGTCTGTGCAATATAGGCCTATAGCCTAACCACTTTGTAAAATAAAAAAACTTCTTGAACTGAAAAATTTAGGCCTACTGTTGATGTATGTTAGTATGTAGGGCCTAATAATTTCATCTTATTATTGACAGGTATACAGTGCCTAGGCCTATCTATGCTTAAGTCTATTATGGAAATGAATTTGAAGTTTCAATGTGTATGATCAGACTCAGTCACTTCTAGTCAAACAAAATAAAAATAAAAATGCCAATTGTGTGATAAATTTCAACTTGGGTCTAGACTCTGTTGTGTCTACTGTACTAATTTTACCTATACTAGGCCTAGGGCCTATATAGGCCTCATAGTCGTAGTCTATTTATACTAAATAGAAAAAGCATAGGCCTAATTAAATAGCCTAGGGCCTAATAACTACTTTATTTAGAAGTTTAGAGCCTTTACTTCCTTTAATTCCTTGTAATGGGACCCATTAAATGGGTTGCTTTCACAAGACCAAAATTTAATAACACTGATTATTAAAACCAAAAGACACCTACTAGCCTACCTGCCTTCATAAGACTAGTTTTATAGGACCAAAATTTTACAATGCCAAAAACTATAGCATGGTCTCTCATAGGAGTAGGGCCTAAGAGGCTAAGACCAATATTTTATAGGCCTAAGCCTAAAATTTCCTAAGACTAAAATTTTTGACATTCTAATTATATATTTGTATTTTGTAGCTTTGTAATTTGAGTTTTTGGCATTGTGAAATTTTGGTTAGGTCTAATTTTGGCATTCATTACCATTGGTTTTACAATCACTATGCAAAGTGAAAGTGATAATCACCAATATAAAGAATAAGAGAATCATTGAAAATAGCAACAATTTCTAGGCCAAATCTAGAATTTATGGTAGCATTTATATTATATCTATGTTCATAGATATTCAATTCCATATATTTTCTATAGGCACCTACAAGAAGGCAAAGCAATTTCTATAAAGAGGCATTTATAGCTAATGTGTTCTTATTTTTAACCCTTCTTACCTTTAGTATACAATCATTCACATATAGTTTTCCCAATTAAATAATCAACCAAGCTGGGTAGCTACCCAGCTTCAGTTTAGAATCATCTGAAAAGGTGACAAACAATTAAAATGATCATTAATGAAAGCTGATATATATATGATCTAAGCAGGTTGTTTCTAACTTTTCTATACTTACCTTTGCTTTATCAAGCAAGTAACTAGTAGCTATGCCAACTATGTCCATGGGGTTTAGTTTTGATTCTTCAAAGAAAGACTACTTTATTATTAGTAGTCACATGCTTTTCAAAAACCCCCAATAGAGATAATGCTGACTTTTTGCATCTAAAGACATATCTATCTGACTTTTACAAGCCTCATTTTTGAGCCACAGGTAGGACATAGAATGGTGTTGGCCAATAATCCCTCTAATTGCAAGAGGTTGATCCAATTCTCTTTATTAATGCATTGCCAGGCCATTGAAGACACCAAATCTGTGATGGCAATAAGTCTTTTTTTGAGGAGAGAAAATTCCAGGCTTTCATTTTTACAATCCCCCTTTTTAGATGCTTGCTTGGAATATGCCATTTTAATGTTTTTAATGATTTAATGTTTTCATGTTTTTAACTATTTTTAATGTTGAGATTCAGTAATTTTGTATGGTGACCATAAACCAAAATCCAAATTTTGAAATGATTGTAAACCAAAGGAATGCTGAAATTTTGATCTTATTAGGGGCCTTGTATATTGATTTTTCTATTATATAAAATTTCAGTCTTATGAAGTTTTAATTTTATTCAAAATGATGTTTTGAATTGTGAAATTTTGGTGTTCTTACTTGTAGTACCTCTGATAAAGTGTAGCAGTTCCCATTGCTCATAAAAGCAACAGGAAAGTGTAGCAGTTCCCATTGCTCATAAGTGACAGGAAAGTGTAGCAGTTCCCATTGCTCATAAGTGACAGGAAAGTGTAGCAGTTCCCATTGCTCATAAGTGACAGGAAAGTGTAGCAGTTCCCATTGCTCATAAGTGACAGGAAAGTGTAGCAGTTCCCATTGCTCATAAGTGACAGGAAAGTGTAGCAGTTCCCATTGCTCATAAGTGACAGGAAAGTGTAGCAGTTCCCATTGCTCATAAGTGACAGGAAAGTGTAGCAGTTCCCATTGCTCATAAGCGACAGAAAAGTGTAGCAGTTCCCATTGCTCATAAAAGCTACAGAAAAGTGTAGCAGTTCCCATTGCTCATAAAAGCTACAGAAAAGTGTAGCAGTCCCCATTGCTCATAAAAGCCACAGGAAAGTGTAGCAGTTCCCATTGCTCAAATCTTTGCATGCAGAAGCAGCAATGGCCAGCAGCGGCAGCAATGGGGGCGGCAAGCGGAAGGATTACTACGAGCTGCTGGGCGTGGAGAAGTCCGCCAGCGCAGCCGAAATCAAGAACGCCTACAGGAAGCTGGCCATCCGGCTTCATCCGGACAAAAACCCTGGCGACGCCGCCGCGGCCGAGAAGTTCAAGGAGGTGAGCATCGCCTACGCGGTGCTCAGCGACCCCAACAAGCGGCACCAGTACGACCGCGGCCGCCAGCTCGGCGAGGGCGCCAACCTCATGGACTTCGAAGGCGTCAACATGGATGAGGTGGGAGGCCTTGGCCGTGTGTTCGGCGCCCTGTTCAGCAGCCTGGGAGTGCCGATTCCCACCCAGATTGCGCCCAAGGTGCTGTCCCAGGCCTGCCAGCTCGTCACCGGCGAGACGCCAGCCGACACCGTCGCCACTCTGGTGCCGGGAAGGTGCGATTGAATTGCTTGACAGCCTGCTTGGGCTTCCCGGATTTTATGGCTGACCTCCCTGTCAGATCCCCTGGTTGACCTCCCTGTCAGATTTCCTTGCTGACTTCCCTGTCAGATCCCCTGGCTGACCTCCCTGTCAGATCTCCTGGCTGACCTCCCTGTCAGATCTCCTGGCTGACCTCCCTGTCAGATCTGGCTGACCTCCCTGTCAGATCTACTGGCTGACCTCCCTGTCAGATCTCCTGGCTGACCTCCCTGTCAGATCCCCTGGTTGACCTCTCTGTCAGATCCCCTGGCTGACCTCCCTGTCAGATCTGGCTGACCTCTCTGTCAGATCCCCTGGTTGACCTCTCTGTCAGATCCCCTGGCTGACCTCCCTGTCAGATCCCCTGGCTGACCTCCCTGTCAGATCCCCTGGCTGACCTCCCTCCCAGATCCTCTGGCTGACCTCCCTCCCAGATCCTCTGGCTGACCTCCCTCCCAAATCCTCTGGCTGACCTCCCAGGTCCGCACACTGGACCGCAATCCTGTAAACCCATGCCTGTCACTCATTCGTCAGCACTACTGCAAGTAGAGCTGGCAGTTTGTGCCCGCAATTTGAATTTCCAACCCGCCAACCAACAGGCAGGTGGAGGACCGCGTGGAGCGGCAGGCGGCCCGCTTCTACTGGCTCAATGTGGACGAGGCGGCCGCAGCCAGCGGGGTGCTGCTGCTGGCGCACAGCTCCTCCTCCTCCAAGTTCAAGCTGGTGCTGTTCGACAAGGAGGGCGGGGTGCGCACCATCGAGGAGTCCTGCCGTAGCAGCGCTGGTCGGCCGTCCGGGACACACGCGGACATGTTCCTGGTGCCCTTCGACCGCATGCACCTCTCAGAGCTCTTCCCGCTGCGCTTCCTGCAGGTAACTTTGCCTTTGCTGCTCACGGCATCCTTTGCCTGACATCCATTTACCCTGACCCCCATTTACCCTGACCCCCATTCACCCTAACCCCATTCACCCTGACCCCCATTCACCCTGACCCCCATTCACCCTAACCCCCATTCACCCTGACCCCCATTCACCCTGACCCCCATTCACCCTGACCCCCATTCACCCTGACCCCCATTCACCCTAACCCCATTCACCCTGACCCCCATTTACTTTGACCCCCATTCACCCTGACCCCCATTCACCCTAACCCCCATTCACCCTGACCCCCATTCACCCTGACCACCATTTACCCTGACCCCCATTCACCCTGACCCCCATTTACCCTGACCCCCATTCACCCTGACCCCCATTCACCCTAACCCCCATTCACCCTGACCACCATTTACCCTGACCACCATTTACCCTGACCCCCATTCACCCTGACCCCCATTCACCCTAACCCCCATTCACCCTGACCCCCATTCACCCTAACCACCATTTACCCTGACCCCCATTTACCCTGACCCCCTTTCACACTGACCCCCTTTCACACTGACCCCCATTCACCCTGACCCCCATTTACTCTGACCCACATTCACCACATGCCCACCCTGACCCCCATTCACCACATGCCCACCTTGACCCCCATTCACCACATGCCCACCTTGACCCCCATTCACCGCATCCTAACCTGACCCCCATTCACCACATGTCCACCCTGACCCCCATTCACCGCATGCCCACCCTGACCCCCATTCACCGCATGCCCACCCTGACCCCTATTCACCGCATGCCCACCCTGACCCCCATTCACTGCATCCCACCCTGACCCCCATTCACTGCATCCCACCCTGACCCCGGTTCCGCAGGAGGACAAGGACACGCCCATCAGCTTCTACCTGCTGCACATGTATGAGCCGGCGCACAGCATCTCCCTGAACCCCGGCAAGCACCTGGTGTGCCTGTACGGAGACAACTGGCTGCAGGACGTGAAGTACACCTTGCGCATGGTGGTGGGCGAGCCCTCAAACTGCCAGCAGGTGCAGCAGATCAAGTCAGTGGAGGCCAGCCTGCGAACCAAGAAGGACGAGCTGGCCAAGTTCAAGGACGAGTACATGGAGGCCGCCAGGCGCTACCAGGAGGCCTGCCAGCGGCTTGAGGAGGAGACCAAGGAGGTGCAGGAGCTGATCAAGCAGCGGGAGGCCAGCTATCAGGAGTACATCGCGGCCGCCCAAGCCAAACACGGCCCCGTCACCAGCGTCAGCAACTCGCCCAAGAAAACTGGACTGGGGGGACTTTTTGGCGACTTTTTCAAGTAGTTTGTCGGGTTGTCCAAGTGGTACTGGGAGCCTCTTGATTTTGTACTTTCCATCCGCTGGGCCTCTGCCGTTCCAAGCTTGCATAAAGCTTTTGAAAAAGTAATATCAACTGCATAGAGAGTTTTATTTATAGCAGATTAAGATTTTTTATGACCACTGGACTGGGTCATAGACACCAAAGTTTATGAGCATCGAGCTAAGTCATAGATACCAGTTTATTATCATCGAGCTGGGTCATAGACACCAAAGTTTATGAGCATCGAGCTGGATCATAGACACCAAAGTTTATGAGCATCGAGCTAAGTCATAGATACCAGTTTATTATCATCGAGCTGGGTCATAGACACCAAAGTTTATGAGCATCGAGCTGGGTCATAGACACCAAAGTTTATGAGCATCGAGCTGGGTCATAGACACCACAGTTTATGAGCATCGAGCTGGGTCATAGACACCACAGTTTATTAGCATCGAGCTGGGTCATAGACACCGAAGTTTATGAGCATCGAGCTGGGTCATAGACACCACAGTTTATGAGCATCAAGCTGGGTCATAGACACTAAAAAGTTTATGAGCATCGAGCTGGGTCATAGACACCACAGTTTATGAGCATCGAGCTGTGTCATAGATACCATAGTTTATGAGCATCGGCCAGTGGAACTATGAGCTTCAATAAAACACCACCTTGAACCCAAAGTTACAAGGCAGGTAGGCGTCAGTCACTAGGATCTAGTCTTAATAATTTTCGGTAAGAAATATATAGATAAATTCTATATTAATCATATTATATTATCATTATTGTTATTGGTGTTGTAATCCCACAGCAGATACGCTACACATATAATCTTTCTAATGCGCATAATGTTCAGCAAACATTTACTTACTAGTTTATTAATGCTATTAAAGCGTTATTTGTTTATTGTGAATTAACCATCAAGCACATTTCCAACCGCCTGTCTATTTTGAGGCTAACCTGACAATTCCCCACCTGCCCTTTAGCCCTATTGATCTGCGCATTTTCTCTCTGTTTTGCCGCTCACATCTCACTGATTTTGCCTCCGCTGCTGCTGGGCCCACGGCTGCAAATGTTGCCTGAAATCCCTCTTGGGCGAGTAGTAGCTGGCAGTGACAGCATCCGTGATAGTCTACTACTAGTAGCTGGAAGTGACAGCATCCGTGATAGTCTACTACTAGTAGCTGGCAGTGACAGCATCCGTGATAGTCTACTACTAGTAGCTGGCAGTGACAGCATCCGTGATAGTCTACTACTAGTAGCTGGCAGTGACAGCATCCGTGATAGTCTACTACTAGTAGCTGGAAGTGACAGCATCCGTGATTGTCTACTACTAGTAGCTGGCAGTGACAGCATCCGTGATTGTCTACTACTAGTAGCTGGCAGTGACAGCATCCGTGATTGTCTACTACTAGTAGCTGGCAGTGACAGCATCCGTGATAGTCTACTACTAGTAGCTGGAAGTGACAGCATCCGTGATTGTCTACTACTAGTAGCTGGCAGTGACAGCATCCGTGATTGTCTACTACTAGTAGCTGGAAGTGACAGCATCCGTGATTGTCTACTACTAGTAGCTGGCAGTGACAGCATCCGTGGTAGTCTACTACTAGTAGCTGGCAGTGACAGCATCCGTGATAGTCTACTACTAGTAGCTGGCAGTGACAGCATCCGTGATTGTCTACTACTAGTAGCTGGCAGTGACAGCATCCGTGGTAGTCTACTACTAGTAGCTGGCAGTGACAGCATCCGTGATAGTCTACTACTAGTAGCTGGCAGTGACAGCATCCGTGATAGTCTACTACTAGTAGCTGGAAGTGACAGCATCCGTGATTGTCTACTACTAGTAGCTGGCAGTGACAGCATCCGTGATAGTCTACTACCAGTAGCTGGCAGTGACAGCATCCGTGATTGTCTACTTACTACTACTAGTAGCTGGCAGTGACAGCATCCGTGATTGTCTACTTACTACTACTAGTAGCTGGTAGAGGTCATCGGATCGGGTCAGAGGTCGCCTTTCCGCACATTTGCTGTCGGCGGGTTCATCTTTGGAGTTGCATAGCAGGCTTAGCAAAAATATTTTGTCCTACGAATAGTTTTTCCTCATTCGCAAATTGCACCCAGCCTATTAGATGTTGCTTCCCTCGACTGTGTTATATTTGTCTTATATTTGTTATATTTGTTATATCTGTGTTACGTAGACCAGTTTTCGTTCTCACAGGTTTCCCAATTGCCTATGCGCTCGTAGTAGCGTTTCCTGCATGAAATGCGTTGTGATTATTAAATCTGTTTAATTCGCTTTTTAAGCCTATGAGGTTGTGTACACACTTCTGTTTGATATCAACTTTGCAGTCCCTTTCATGAACTGCTGTGTCTAGAATTCAATATTATAATTTATTTAAATACATTCTTGCTTATCCAGAGATACTTAATGAGCTTTGCCTTGCTGTTTTGCCAATGTGAGACCTCAGATTCCACTGCCCCTGATCATCTCAGTCACCCGCTCTGACACCCCCACTACCTCCCCTGACCGATCTTCAATCCTACCACTCTCCCCTGACCGATTTCTCAATCCTACTACCCTCCCCTGACCGATTTCTCAATCCTACTACCCTCCCCTGACCGATTTCTCAATCCTACCACTCTCCCCTGACCGATTTCTCAATCCTACTACCCTCCCCTGACCGATTTCTCAATCCTACTACCCTCCCCTGACCGATTTCTCAATCCTACTACCCTCCCCTGACCGATTTCTCAATCCTACTACCCTCCCCTGACCGATTTCTCAATCCTACTACCCTCCCCTGACCGATTTCTCAACTACCCCCTGACACCCTACTACCCTCCCCTGACCGATTTCTCTATCACCCATGACTCCCTACTACCCTCCCCTGACCGATTTCTCTATCATCCCCTGACACCCTAGTACCCTCCTGACATATTGCTCGTTCGTCCCCTCTGACGCCCCTACATAAACAATTTCCGCATCATCCGCCCTGACGCCCCACCGTGTCACCGCAGTCGGATCCTCAGCTCGCTGCCGACCCCGCTGAGGCGCCCTCACTGGAGGCCGCGGCAACTTCCGCCAGCATCGCCGCGCTGTCCGCCGGCGCTCTCGCCTTTCACCGGCCCAGCTTGGCTGCCCGCGAGGCGGCGCTAGCGGAGCTGCTCACCTGCCAGCAGTCGTTCCTGGAAAGCGTGCAGCACGAGAGGGCGCACCTGGCGGACTGCTCAGGCCTGCAGGAGATGGAGTGCCGGCTTGAGCAGGTGCGCGAGTACCAGCAGCGGCTGGCCCGGCTGCGCAAGGAGATGCACAGGCAGGCGGAGCGGCTGCAGCGGCTGAAGAAGCGGGCGATCCAGCTGCAGCAGGCCAAGCAGACCGAGCTGCTCAAGCGTCAGGCCGAGCGGGAGCGCGAGCTCGAGGCCGAACGGCAGCTCATCGCCCGGCCTGCTGAGCCGCCGCCGGCTGCTCAGGCGGCCAAACCTTCAGGCTCCTCCTAGGAGCAGAAATTGCCAAGCAGGCCTGCTAGTGAAGCTTCTTTGGCTCCGCTCTATGGAATGCCCACCGCCCGTCTCTTCCATCTTTTCCTGCTGTCAACTGCTCGCTGTCAATCTTGGGGAAAGGGACTTACTCAAGCCAGCAGTCTCAGGGGAATTGCTCAGATGGCCAATCCAGCAGGCTCAGGGGGAATTGCTCAGATGGCCAATCAAGCAGGCTCAGGGGGAATTGCTCAGATGGCCAATCAAGCAGGCTCAGGGGGAATTGCTCAGATGGCCAATCAAGCAGGCTCAGGGGAATTGCTCAGATGGCCAATCAAGCAGGCTCAGGGGGAATTGCTCAGATGGCCAATCAAGCAGGCTCAGGGGGAATTGCTCAGATGGCCAATCAAGCAGGCTCAGGGGAATTGCTCAGATGGCCAGTCAGCAGGCTCAGAGGGAATTGCTCAGATGGCCAGTCAGCAGGCTCAGGGGGAATTGCTCAGATGGCCAATCAAGCAGGCTCAGGGGGAATTGCTCAGATGGCCAATCAAGCAGGCTCAGGGGAATTGCTCAGATGGCCAGGGAAATTGCTCAGATGGCCAATCAAGCAGGCTCAGGGGGAATTGCTCAGATGGCCAGTTAGCAGGCTCAGAGGGAATTGCTCAGATAACCAGTCAGCAGGCTTCGGGTCCGATCTTTTCCCAGATCCCTACTTGTTTCCTAGAAATATTATGCTTTATTAATTCCGCATCCTGTAGATCCAATAGTTGCATGAGTCTAACAAATCTCCATGTTGATTAATGGCATTATGAATAATGAATGCCAGTAAGAAGCAGGTGTCCAATAATATGTCCAGTAACTTCTTTTGGTGTATGTTTTTGTTGGAAATCCAAAAAAAATTTGTGTAAATAAACGAGCCATACTACTTCCAGCTACTTCAGTAGTATTTTATGATTCTTTTTATTAAACGTTTCTTCCCTAAATTTCTTTATTAATTTTTGCAGCTCGCTAGACAGTCCTGGCCAAGTCCTTAGGCTGGGAGGGCAGAGCACTCCGCCGTGACCCCTGCTTCGATTCTGTGCACTAAATATGGTAGTGGGGTTGTCGTGTGATTTCACACCCATGACACCCCCCAAGACTGAGTGTACATGCCTGACAACTGGAAACAGTCCGTGAGTCCGCTGCTGAGTGCTCAGGCCAAGTTCCCCATATTAAACAGTCCGCAAGTCCGCTGCTGAGTGCTCAGGCCAAGTTCCCCATATTAAACAGTCCGTAAGTCCGCTGCTGAGTGCTCAGGCCAAGTTCCCCATATTAAACAGTCCGTAAGTCCGCTGCTGAGTGCTCAGGCCAAGTTCCCCATATTAAACAGTCCGCAAGTCCGGTCCGGTGCCTAAGGTGGGATGCAGTTCCCCGTTCAAGTGCTCACCTTCATTCTCCATCCCACCGGATTAACTTCTCCCCACCCTGTTTTACTTTCTTTATTGCTGACATTGGGTGCACCTTGGAGCAGAGGGGGTCTCAAGCCGATCTCGATTTCTCCTTGAGATTATTAATCCGCTGGCGCTGCTCGGAGGCCTGATCTGCGCTTCTTCCTGCTACTAGAAGTCGGTCAGGCGGGTGTCAAATCACCGGGCTGGCTGGCTGATTCGGGAGTGCCCGGCTGCCTGCACTTTCATTACCGCGACTGTTTATTAGATTTGTCGTTGTTGCGGCCTCGGGCTCTGCCTGCCTGCCTGCCGTGCAACTGTGTGCGATGGGGAGAACTTTTCTATGCACTGCCGTGGCACGGTTGGCCAGGTCTCTGATCCTGGACTTGGGCTAATTTTACTCCGAGTTAGGGGTCACTGAACATGGAGTTAGGGAGTCATTGAACAGGAGTTAGGGGTCATTGAACAGGAGTTAGGGGGTCATTGAACAGGAGTTAGGGGGTCATTGAACAGGAGTTAGGGGGTCATTGAACAGGAGTTAGGGGGTCATTGAACAGGAGTTAGGGGGTCATTGAACAGGAGTTAGGGGGTCATTGAACAGGAGTTAGGGGGTCATTGAACAGGAGTTAGGGGGTCACTGAACAGGGAGTCTGGGGGTCACTGAACAGGGAGTTAGGAGGTCACTGAACAGGGAGTCTGGGGGTCACTGAACAGGGAGCTAGGGGGTCACTGAACAGGGAGTCTGGGGGTCACTGAACAGGGAGTCTGGGGGTCACTGAACAGGGAGTCTGGGGGTCACTGAACAGGGAGTCTGGGGGTCACTGAACAGGGAGTTAGGGGGTCACTAGATTGGGAGCTTGTGGGTCACTGAACTGGGAGTCTGGGGGGGGGTCACTGAACAGTGAGTTAGGGGTCACTGGGAGTTTGGAGGTCACTGAATTGGGAGTCAGCGAACTGGGAGTAATCAGGAGAAATACAGGTGTCATTGAATTCAGGCTCTAATTAAAACTTGCCTGATAAACTTCATGCCTCCTCTCCCAGCCCCATCGCTTGCCGGCCGGTTGGCTGGCCGCCTGCTGTGTGGCAGCGCGGCTCCGCCGTCCCCTCCGACATCAGGCACGGTGCACCCGTCGCAGGCGGCCCTCTTGTCGGAGCAGTGCATCCTGGTGGACACCTCAGACCGGGTGCTGGGCGCCGCCTCCAAGGAGTTCTGCCACCGGGCCGACAATGTCCGCGCCGGCCGGGCGCTGCACCGAGCCTTCAGCCTCTTCCTGCTGGACAGCGGCGGCCGCCTGCTGCTGCAGCGGAGGTCGCTGCTGAAGCTGACCTTCCCCGGCAGGTGGACCAACACTTGCTGCTCTCACCCGCTGCACACGGCCGATGAGCTGCAGCCCGGCCTGGGCGTGAAGCTGGCCGCGGCCCGGCGCACCCGGCTGGAGCTCGGCCTGCGGCTGCCGCCCGGCCAGATGGAGCACCTGGCGACCATCGTCTACCAGGCCGACTGCGACTCCACCGGCCAGTGGGCCGAACACGAGGTCGATCACGTGCTGCGCCTGCGGCTGCCGGCCGGCGCGAACGAGGATGTGCAACGGAAGCTGTGGCCGGATCCCAACGAGGTGGCCGCCACGGCTTGGCTGGCCGACGCTGAGCTGGACGACTTTGTGGCCGAGCGGCGAGCTGCGGGCGAACCGCCCACGCCCTGGTTTGAGCTGGTCCTGAGCTCGCATCGGCACCTGCTGTTTGACGGCTAGCCGCTTGTCCTGAGCCGCTTGAGTCTGCTGCGTTTCTTGGGATGGGATCCGGGATTAGGCTTGGCCGCCTCCAGTTCTCACCTGAATGCGCATTTCTGAAAAGCTGAAGCTTTCATAGAAACCGCCTCTGCCATTATTAGATCTGCTCTTTTAGAAAGCTTTCCACTTCATAGAAACACTTAAAAGAGTTTAGAAAGAGAAGAGCCCCTGTTCCTGGACCAGCATTTCTAAGAATTTGTCTATTTCCTAGAAATGTCAAAACGTTTCTTAGAAGCAGTCATTGCCGTTCCTGGATCTGCTTTTCTAACCGTGGTTTTATCGTTTCGAATCGGCGAAAAGATTCATACAAAAACTGTTCGTGCCATTTCTAAGAATATTTGGCACCGACATCGAGCCGTTTCTCAGATTCTGAAATAGTCAAATCCGGTAAAATAGTCAAATCCGGTAAAATAGTCAAATCCGTTGCGCCCAAATCTTGCCGTGTTCCAGAAAATTCAAACAAAAATTTCTGCTTCTATTTCTGCTAGTATTTGAACTTTGCCGAACGCAAAACTGAAAATCATTTTGAAATATTTTCAATATTTCTTAGAATTGCAGCATGACTCAATTGTTGCCACGCAATCGCCCTCTGAGATTTAATAGTTTGCTGTTCAGATCGCTTAACAATGTTGAATCCGGTTAAACAGGTGACCTGTCTGTCTGGCTATCTGTAAATGCATTCATTAACTGTCATTTGTTCAATATTTCCTCTGTGAAGCTGTGCGCAGGTGTCTGACTTTGACTTCCTTTTTTACTTCAATGAAAAATATCTACCACGCACCACTTCCTTCCTGCTTAATGACGATTTTTAATTACTTTTTGTTAAAGGTTTCCTGACTTGCTTTTGTTTTGAACACGGAAGTTGATATTTTAATTATACTAAGCGATTCATATTTCCATTTTCAAATGATTTCGTGAAGGTTATTTGGAGTTTATTTCTTCTGGTACTTTCCCCAGATAACCCTGTTTGCTCAGATCTCAATCATCGGATGTGACCGCTCATTTCACAGATGCTCAGGTGTGACCGCTCAGTTCCCAGATCCTCAGGTGTGACCGCTCAGCTCCCAGATCCTCAGGTGTGACCGCTCAGCTCCCAGATCCTCATGTGTGACCGCTCAGTTCCCAGATCCTCAGGTGTGACCGTTCAGCTCCCAGATCCTCAGGTGTGACCGTTCAGCTCCCAGATCCTCAGGTGTGACCGCTCAGCTCCCAGATCCTCATGTGTGACCGCTCAGTTCCCAGATCCTCAGGTGTGACCGTTCAGCTCCCAGATCCTCAGGTGTGACCGTTCAGCTCCCAGATCCTCAGGTGTGACCGCTCAGCTCCCAGATCCTCATGTGTGACCGTTCAGCTCCCAGATCCTCAGGTGTGACCGCTCAGCTCCCAGATCCTCAGGTGTGACCGCTCAGTTCCCAGATCCTCAGGTGTGACTGCTCAGTTCCCAGATCCTCAGGTACCAGGGTATGACCGCTCAGCTCCCAGATCCTCAGGTATTACCGCTCAGCTCCCAGATCCTCAGGTGTGACCGTGGCCACCTCAAAATCACTGCACACTGAAACTCGAACCCACACACCAACCTGTCGCAATTGCTGCCCCCTGGCCTCAACCCCATCAGCAACCGAACTAGCCGCCATGTCGAACCGCGCCCTCGACCTGGAGCACCTGGACTCCGAGGAGCGCGAGAAGATGCTGAAGCTGCTCCGCGAGAAGTACAGCTCGGACGGGCAGCAGCGGGTGGAGTTTCTCTACAACGAGGACATGAGCCGGCCCAGCGCAGAGGACTACTTGCGCGGCAAGCGGATCACGGATGTCTCTAAACTGTCCGCCATCGATGACTCCGCGCAGCTGCAGGGCGTCAGCAAGGAGCTGGACTCCGGCATCATCGAGCGGCGGGCCGTGCTGGACATGCAGGCCAAGATGCGCGAGGACCCACTGTTCCTCATCAGGCAGCAGGAGGCTGAGCGGCTGCGCCGGCTGCAGCAGAACCCGGTGAAGATGCGCAAGCTGACCCAGGCTTTGCAGGAGAAGGAGAAGACCAAGAAGAGGAAGAGAAACAAGAAAGCGTCGTCTTCATCGGGCTCGGATTCCGAAGAGTCCAGCGGGGACGAGCTGCTCAACCAGTACCTGGCCATCGTGAACAAGGAACCGGGGAAGTCCGGTGATCACCGGGACCCGTCGGGCAGGCCTCAGCCCAGTCACAAAGACCGGTACAGCAGATCGCCTCCCCGGCACAAAGACCAGATGAAGTCCGGTGATCACCGGGACCCGTCGGGCAGGCCTCAGCCCAGTCACAAAGACCGGTACAGCAGATCGCCTCCCCGGCACAAAGACCAGATGAAGAGGTCGCCTCCCAGGCACCAAGGCCAACCAGACAGGTCGCCTCCCAGACACAGAGGCCGGGTGGACAGTTCGCCTCTCAGACACAAAGACCGACCAGACAGGTCGCCTCCCAGACACAAAGACCGGGTGGAGAAATCGCCTCCCAGACACAGAGGCCGGGTGGACAGGTCGCCTCTCAGGCACCAAGACCGGATGGACAGGTCGCCTCCCAGACACAAAGACCGGGTGGAGAAGTCGCCTCTCAGGCAGCAAGGCCGGGTGGACAAGTCGCCTCGCAGGCACCAAGACCGACCAGACAGGTCGCCTCGCAGGCACCAAGACCGACCAGACAGGTCGCCTCCCAGACACAGAGGCCGGGTGGACAGGTCGCCTCCCAGACACAGAGGCCGGGTGGACAGGTCGCCTCCTAGGCACACAGACCAGTCAGGCAGCTCATCTAGTCACAAGGACCGGTCGGACAGATCGTCATCCGGAACGAAGCCGGATGATGAGCGGGCGCGGCGGCTGGCCGAGATGATGCAGGACGCTCGCGATCGCGAGGCGGACAGACGGGCCCGGCTGGAGGCCCGAGTGGCGGCGGCTGCGGCCGCTGTGGCCAACGGCGGAGGCGGCGGCGAGGGCCCGGGCGGCGAGTTCATCCGCGGCCTGGCGAACAAGTCAGCAGAGTGCAGCCTGGAGGAGGCGGTGAGGCGGCGGGCCAATCAGGTGCAGCGGCGGCACGACGACATGGAGAAGCAAGCGTTCCGCAAGGCTTAGAGGGCCGGTGTCTGAACTGCTGGGCCCTGCTCTGCATTCAGCCATGGTCGCGATGTGAACCGTCCGGTTCTGATAACCGCTCAGTTTTTTTAATTAGGCTGATTTTAAACTCATAATAATCATTTGATGATCGCTCTCAAACCCCACCCTTGGAATCGCCCTCAGCCCCACCCTCAGAATCGCCCTCAGCCCCTCCCTCAGCCCCATCCTCAGAATCTGCCTCAGCCCCACCCTCAGAATCGCCCTCAGCCTCACCCTCAGAATCGCCCTCAGCCCCACCCTCAGAATCTCCCTCAGCCCTACCCTCAGAATCGCCCTCAGCCCCACCCTCAGAATCTGCCTCAGCCCCGCCATTAGAATCTGCCTCAGCCCCACCCTCAGAATCTGCCTCAGCCCGCCCTTAGAATCTCCCTCAGCCCCACCCTCAGAATCTCCCTCAGCCCGCCCTTAGAATCTCCCTCAGCCCCACCCTCAGAATCTGCCTCAGCCCCACCCTCAAAATCGCCCTCAGCCCCACCCTCAGAATCTCCCTCAGCCCGCCCTTAGAATCTCCCTCAGCCCGCCCTTAGAATCTCCCTCAGCCCCACCCTCAGAATCGCCCCAAGCCGCCAGTAAATGCCTTAAGCAGGCGCAGGGATCAGTGAGAATGGCGGGGGATTCGAGCGGCAAGGCAGGCAGCTTCAGTGGGGAATTCAGCCGGTGTCAAATTGCCGCTGAAAGCCACTGAGCCGCAACGGTGCCGAGTCGCAAACCCGGGGATTTTCATTGAGCTCTGTTTGCCCTGGCGCAGCGCCCCATTGTTCCGCATCCTGGCGGATGTTTGCCCCCAGTTCAACTCGGCAGCCTTCGGCGCCGCTTCCCCAAGTCCCGGAGATTGTCAATATGCCATTTTATTGGTGGCAATTGGCTCCCAGTGGGTGCGGCAACTGCCAGCCAGGTATTCAGCTGCGACTGCAGGCTGGGATAGCTTTCAGCTCCCGCGTGTCCCCTGTGTGCTCGGTAATTTAATGCTGCAAATATTGTGCTCTGTAATGCCTGTAGCTGAAGCTGTCATTTGTAAATAAAATTTAAGCCTTGCCAGCTCTGCTTGTCAAACTGACACGCGGTGAGTGAGATCAGTCTCTGTTTTGCTGTTTATTTAAATTACTGCTGATAGGGGATTCAAGTGTTAATTATGCACTAATTATTGATTATCAATGAGTTCTACCTGACTCAACACTGCTCTGTTTGTGCGTTTCTGCTGCCAAGTGACCTGCATTGTCTGGAGAGTGACAATCCAGCGTCTACCGAGTGACATCCAGCGTCTGCCGAGTGACATCCAGCGTCTGCCGAGTGACACTCCAGCGTCTACCGAGTGACACTCCAGCATCTACCGAGTGACATGTCCGCCTTCTCATTCGGCGCCAGTCCGGCTGCCTCGGCGGGCCCGAAGCTGGCCACGGTGGCCCCCCTGGCGGCGGGCAGCTCCAGCACCCTGGGCGGCCTCAACCTGTCGCTGACGCCGCAACAGCCGCCCGCATTCGGGGCCGCGGCGTCAACGGGCGGCTCCTTGGCAGCGGCCGGGGCGGCCGGCGGTACGCCTGGAGCGGCTGGCGGCCCAGCGGCGGCCGGGCAGTCTTCAACCATCGTGGGCCTCAACTTGTCCTCCACCACGCCCCTCAGCTCCCTCGCCTCCGCGCCCTCGGCGCCGCCAGCAGCCGGCCAGCCGGCGCCCTTTGGCTTTGGCGCCTCAGCCACTGGCGCCAAGCCCGCCACCGCCGCCGCTCCGTCTGGCGCCCCAGCGCCGGCTTTTGGCAGCTTTTTTGGCGCTGCCTCGGCATCGACGACCGGCGCACCTGCTGCTGCGGCACCTGGGGCCGCCCTTAAGGGCCTCGGAGGCGCTGGGGCCTCCACTCAGTCGTCCACCATCGTAGGGCTCAACCTGTCCACCGCGCCGCTGTCTCTGGCAGCCCCGGCTGCTGCCTCAGCTGCAGCCAAGCCGGCACTCAGCCTGACGCTCGGAGCCGCTCCGACCGCTGCGGCCGCTCCAGCGCCAGGAGGCTTCTCGTTCGGCACCTCGGCTCCGGCGCCTGGCGCTTCCACTTTGGCGGCTGCGGCAACATCAGCGCCAGCAGCTGCGGCGCCAGCCTTTCGTGGCCTCGGCGGCGTCCCGGGTTCGAGTCTCGCCAGCGGCTCCGCGGCTGCTGGCAGCGGCGGCGCGGGAATCGGCGGTTTTGGCGCCGGCAGCTCAAGCGGCAGCGGTGGCGCCGGCGCTAGCGGCTCCACGACGGAGGCGAAGAGCGTGCTGGAGTCGGAGATCCCGCATGAGGTCCTGGTGACTGTGGAGGCCTTCCGCCGCCACGTCGCTTCCCAGCGGGAGCTGCGGCTGCGCATGGAGGCGGACAGGGCGGGGCTGGCGCAGGAGCTCGGCAGGGTGGCGGAAGAGGCGGAGTCGGTGGCGCAGGCCGTTAGGCGGTTGGCCACCGGCCGGGCCGCCAGCGTCAGCGCCGCCGTGAGGCTTCGCAGCGACCTGGCGGAGCTCGGCAGGCAGCTGTCGGTGGCCCGTCGGAGCTTCGAGCAGCCGGCCTGGCAGCAGGCGGACAGCCAGGAGGCGCTGGACCTGCTGGGCCAGCTGGTGACCGAGGCGGCCGGCAAAATTCGCCTGCTGAGGGCGGAGATCGAGGACCTCGAGGCTGCGCTCTGTCTAGACGGCAGCAGCGGCCGGGTCAGCGGCCAGGAGCTGCTCAACGCGCTGCGGCAGGCGCGTGAGGCGCTGGTTGCCTGCGCCGCCGAGCTGGGCGCCGCTAGCGCCACCTGCGACCGCCTGCGCGCCGACTTCCTCGCCTACCGGCGCTCCAGCGGCGACTTCCGCAACCCGTTCGCCGCCTCCGCCTCGCCGCGCGCCGCCTCCGCTACCTCCCCGTTTTCCGGCCGCGGCCGCCACTCGAACTTCGGGCCGCCGCCTTGCGACGACTCGCTGGCTGCTGCTTCTGCGGCCGCCACCGCCGCCGCAGCCGCCGCCTCCGTGGCCACCCAGCCTGCGGCGGCCGCTCCGTCCCTCTTCGGCGGCGCCGGCGGCTTCGGTGGATTTTCCGCTGCTGGACAGGCGGCGCCGGCGTTCGGCGCCACTGCGGCCTCAGCGCCTTTCGCCGGCTTCGGCGCCGCGGCTGGCGGCCCCGGCGGCGGCCTCTTTGGCTTCTCGGCCGCTAAGCGGAAGCCGTGAATTCTCGGGCCCGAGCTCGAACCTGGTGCTCCTGACTCCGCCCCCTCCCAGCTGCAATAATTTTTGTCTCCGAACTGCTCCGCTCGGCCAGCCTGCAGGCCGCATTTACTCGATAAAGCAAAATAAACCAGCCGCAATTTGCTCTGATTTGGCTGTCGCTTCTCATTCACAACTGCCCGTCTTTGCCCTTGTTTTCTTGGGGATGCTCTGGGATTAGTAACAGGCTCGTCATCCCCTGCTTGACCCGCTAGCTAATCCCCCTGCTTCCGGCTCTCAGCCTCTTTAATCTCTGCATCTTCCCTGCTCAGCCAGTCCGTTTCAGCTTTGAAAGCGCTGCGGAGCTCTCCTGCTTTTAGAAGCAGCAACGCTTAGGGGACTGCTTGGCCAAGCATTGATGGCTGGGGCTTGATCTGAATATGATAGTTTAATGCTGCCCTGTAGCTCTGCGACCTCCTGCTTACCTGCCACGGCTTCTACGGTTGCCATTCTCATTCATTCTCACCGCTTTTATGGTTCCCTAGCAATTCCCCAGCCCATACCCCGCCTCCGCGATTCCCCAGCCCATACCCCGCCTCCGCGATTCCCCAGCCCATACCCCGCCTCCGCGATTCCCCAGCCCATACCCCGCCTCCGCAATTCCCCAGCCCATACCCCGCCTCCGCAATTCCCCAGCCCATACCCCGCCTCCGCAATTCCCCAGCCCATACCCCGCCTCCGCAATTCCCCAGCCCATACCCCGCCTCCGCAATTCCCCAGCCCATACCCCGCCTCCGCAATTCCCCAGCCCATACCCCGCCTCCGCAATTCCCCAGCCCATACCCCGCCTCCGCAATTCCCCAGCCCATACCCCGCTCCGCAATTCCCCAGCCCATACCCCGCTCCGCAATTCCCCATCCCATACCCCGCCTCCGCAATTCCCCAGCCCATGTCAGCAGCAGCGAAGCCGCCCCCGACGCTTGCAGAACGGTGACGAGAGCCTCTCCCCGGCTGAGCAGCAGCCGCAGCAGCAGCAGAGGCCGCAGTTCCAGCAGCCGGTGTCCCTGTCGGACTTCTTCCTGCAGCTGGACGAATACCAGCCCACCATCCCGGACCGGGTCACTCAGTACTACCTGGAGCGCAGCGGCCTGGAGGTGGCCGACCAGCGCCTGCTCCGCCTGGTGTCCCTAGCCGGCCAGAAGTTCATTTCAGACATCGTGAGCGACGCCATGCACCACTGCCGGGCCAGGCAGGGCGGCCCCGCGGCCAAGCGGGCCAGCGGCGGCACCCCGGGAGCCGCGGCCGCCGGCACCGCCTCCGCCGCCCCCGGAGCTGCCGGGGCTGCCGGCTCGGCTGCCGCTGGCGGCGGCGGCTCCTCCGGCCAGCCCGGCAAGCGCCTGACACTGACAATGGAGGACCTCGGCCCGGCCTTCCAGGAGTGCGGCATCAACGTGCAGCGGCCGCCGTATTTTACCTGAGCGGCCTCTTGCTGAGTACTCCGGGCCGGTGTACAGAGCTGCGGCCGCTGCTGGCTTGCAATCGGGGCTTCGATGCTCATCATGCTGCTCACGGATTTCTGCCTGTGCTGTTTTTGCTGTACTTGGCTGTATATTGTTGTTCTTTTGGTGCCTCCTGCACCCTATCTTCCCCTCATCTCTTTCCCTCCCCTTCTCTCCCCTCTCCCATTCTATCCCCTCACCCTTCTATCCCCTCTCCTATGCTATCCCCTCACCCTTCTATCCCCTCTCCCATTCTATCCCCTCTCATATTCTATCCCCTCTCCCATTCTATCCCCTCTCCCTTCTATCCCCTCTCCCATTCTATCCCCTCTCCCATTCTATCCCCTCTCCCATTCTATCCCCTCTCCCATTCTATCCCCTCTCTCTTCTATCCCCTCTCCCATTCTATCCCCTATCCCTTCTATCCCCTCTCCCATTCTATCCCCTATCCCTTCTATCCCCTCTCCCTTCTATCCCCTCTCCCATTCTATCCCCTCTCCCATTCTATCCCATCCCTTCTATCCCCTCTCCCTTCTATCCCCTCTCCCATTCTATCCCCTATCCCATTCTATCCCCTATCCCATTCTTTCCCCTATCCCATTCTTTCCCCTCTCCCTTCTATCCCCCTCCCATTCTATCCCCTCTCCCCAATTCTCGGGCCCTGGTTCGTTCTCGGCCTGTGCATATTTTTACTCATGCGCTGCAGTCTCAGCTCGCAGCCAGAAATACACGAGACCGCCTTGACCTGCTGCTTGCTTTGGGGAGTCGCAGCGGCAGCTGCTGTTGAAGTATCTGCACTGTTATCGCTGATCACTGAATGGCGGAGTGCTGACTCGCCTCTCTTTTGACTCGGACTCAGTTTAAACCCCCTGGCAACTGGCTGCAGGCCTTGCCAACCCGCTGGGCAGTGAGCAGCTGAGTCTGACAAGCCTAGCCAATGGCGGCTGAGCTGCCCCAGCCTGCTGCCGCACTCAAAAGCCTGAGCAGCCCTCCTCCCGCGCTCCCCTCGCTCGGGTTTCTGTTAATTTTCCCAAACACCCGCTTGGAGCAGCTCGAAATTCAACTCGGAATGCCTCGACTCGCCCTGCTGACCTGCCTGCTGGCCGCCCTGTGCGCCTGTGAGTTCCACTGCTCAAATTCTCTGAGTAGCCTTTCACGATTCACCGACTTAACCGTCTCGCCGATTGCAGCCACCCTTTTGGCGCTGCCGCCTGCCCGTGCACTGCCCGCTGAGTCAGCTGAGCCCTGGATGCAGGGGTGAGCGTTTGCGAGCCGACATGTATCGCTAACAGCTTTGATGATAAGGGTTTAATTGGGCCTGTGGGTAGAACAATATCACTGATTGAAATGCATCAATTGGGTTCTACATATAGGCTGTAGCCGGTTTTGGGTTCTACATATAGATCGACACCGGGTGTTGGGTTTTACATGTAGATCGGCACATCGGGTGTTGGGTTTTACATGTAGATCGGCCCCGGGTGTTGGGTTCTACATGTAGATCGGCACCGGGTGTTGGGTTCTACATGTAGATCGGCACCGGGTGTTGGGTTCTACATGTAGATCGGCCCCGGGTGTTGGGTTCTACATGTAGATCGGCCCCGGGTGTTGGGCTCTACATGTAGATCGGCACCGGGTGTTGGATTCTACATGTAGATCGGCCCCGGGTGTTGGGTTTGGTCAGTACTGGAACACAGTACGAACTTTTTCAGACTACATATGTAGGTGACTTGTACAAGCGGCTTAATACAGAGAAGTTCGGGATTTTTAATTTTTGCCAAAGTCCAAGGCTGAGAGTTTTCTCCCGCGCTTCAAATAGCCGCAGATTCTGGCGAACCGGAAATGTCCGGCTTCTAAAATCACCTGCAGGGGCTTTGGGTGGGGATTAGAGCAGAAAGTGTTCAAAGCTCAAAGAGCCAGCGGGTCCCGTGCGCTCGCCGCGGGATCAAAGGCCAGCTCCTTTTGTGGTCGGAATTTTCCTGATTTCACAGGTGACGCCCCTGACTGACAGGTGAGGTCCCTGACTGACAGGTGATGTCCCTGACTGACAGGTGATGTCCTGTCCTGACTGACAGGTGATGTCCCTGACTGACAGCTGATGTCCTGACTGACAGGTGATGTCCCTGACTGACAGCTGATGTCCTGACTGACAGGTGATGTTCCTGACTGACAGGTGATGTCCCTGACTGACAGGTGATGTCCCTGACTGACAGGTGATGTCCTGACTGACAGGTGATGTCTCTGACTGGACAGGTGATGTCCCTGACTGACAGCTGATGTCCTGACTGACAGGTGATGTCCCTGACTGACAGCTGATGTCCTGACTGACAGGTGATTTCCCTGACTGACAGGTGATGTCCTGACTGACAGGTGATGTCCCTGACTGACAGGTGATGTCCCTGACTGGACAGATGACGCCCCTGACTGACAGGTGATGTCCCTGACTGACAGGTGATGTCCCTGACTGACAGGTGATGTCCCTGACTGACGGATGATGTCCCTGACTGGACAGATGACGCCCCTGACTGACAGGTGATGTCCCTGACTGACAGGTGATGTCCCTGACTGACAGGTGATGTCCCTGACTGACAGGTGATGTCCCTGACTGACAGGTGATGTCCTGACTGACAGGTGATGTCCCTGACTGACAGGTGATGTCCCTGACTGACAGGTGATGTCCTGTCCTGACTGACAGGTGATGTCCCTGACTGACAGCTGATGTCCTGACTGACAGGTGATGTCCCTGACTGACAGCTGATGTCCTGACTGACAGGTGATGTCCCTGACTGACAGGTGATGTCCCTGACTGACGGATGATGTCCCTGACTGGACAGATGACGCCCCTGACTGACAGGTGATGTCCCTGACTGACAGGTGATGTCCCTGACTGACAGGTGATGTCCCTGACTGACAGGTGATGTCCCTGACTGACAGGTGATGTCCCTGACTGACAGGTGATGTCCCTGACTGACAGGTGATGTCTCTGACTGGACAGGTGATGTCCCTGACTGACAGGTGATGTCTCTGACTGGACAGGTGATGTCCCTGACTGACAGGTGATGTCCCTGACTGACAAGTGAAAGTCCCTGACTATCAGGCGATAATACCTGAGTAACAGGTGGCTTCCTTAACCCTAGTCACTGACCCGTGGAGCAATTTTCTGATTTTTCCCCAAAATCCGGCGGCGCCCTCAGAGGTCTCGCAGCGAAGCATCCGCGCGGATGAGCTCTCACTCTGCAGCTCTCGGAACTTTGCCTTCAGCGAAAGCAGCAGAAACTGCAGTTAAAACTCGAAATCAAAGAGCTCACAGCCTGCAAACACAGCAGTCTGATGGGGTGTATGCTTATTTCTCTTGGAGGGGTGCTGCAGATCCAGACACAGCTAACTGCGCAGGCAGGTGGGCAGCATGCTGCGAGCTGCCCTTCTCCACTATCAAGGGAGATGGGGTTGGATAAAAACTGCAATTTTCGCGAGTTGTTTATCTGCTCACTGCAAACTGCAGTTCCTTGAGCTGCACCATTCAGTCCCTTTCTGCCCAAATCTGCAATAACTTGAATGCGCTCTCATATTTCAATTCCTATCTTGATCCTCCTTCCCCAACTTCCCCTTCTCCTAATTCCCTTGTCTAGATTCAATTTCTTTCCTAGCTAGCTCTCTAAGTCTTCCCTAATTTTCCCTTTCCAAAGTTCCTCTCCTAATTCCCTTCTCTTCCCCATTCACGATTCCAATCCCCGGACAAAACTTTCTTGATTTTCCTTATTATTATTTCTTTATTATTATCATACTCGCAAACTACCCCTCTCCCGTCTCCCCTCTCCCGTCTCCCCTCTCCTGACTCCCCTCTCCCGTCTCCCCTCTCCCGTCTCCCCTCTCCCGATTCCCCTCTCCTGATTCCCCTCTCCCGTCTCCCCTCTCCTGACTCCCCTCTCCCGTCTCCCCTCTCCCGACTCCCCTCTCCCGTCTCCCCTCTCCTGACTCCCCTCTCCTGACTCCCCTCTCCCGTCTCCCCTCTCCCGACTCCCCTCTCCCGTCTCCCCTCTCCTGACTCCCCTCTCCCGACTCCCTCCCTCCCGATTCCCCTCTCCCGATTCCCCTCTCCCGTCTCCCCTCTCCCGTCTCCCCTCTCCTGACTCCCCTCTCCCGTCTCCCCTCTCCTGACTCCCCTCTCCCGTCTCCCCTCTCCCGACTCCCCTCTCCCGTCTCCCCTCTCCTGACTCCCCTCTCCTGACTCCCCTCTCCCGTCTCCCCTCTCCCGACTCCCCTCTCCCGTCTCCCCTCTCCTGACTCCCCTCTCCTGACTCCCCTCTCCCGTCTCCCCTCTCCCGACTCCCCTCTCCCGTCTCCCCTCTCCTGACTCCCCTCTCCCGACTCCCTCCCTCCCGATTCCCCTCTCCCGATTCCCCTCTCCCGTCTCCCCTCTCCCGTCTCCCCTCTCCTGACTCCCCTCTCCCGTCTCCCCTCTCCCGACTCCCCTCTCCCGACTCCCTCCCTCCCGATTCCCCTCTCCCGACTCCCCTCTCCCGTCTCCCCTCTCCCGATTCCCCTCTCCCGACTCCCCTCTCCCGTCTCCCCTCTCCCGATTCCCCTCTCCCGTCTCCCCTCTCCCGTCTCCCCTCTCCTGACTCCCCTCTCCCGTCTCCCCTCTCCCGACTCCCCTCTCCCGACTCCCTCCCTCCCGATTCCCCTCTCCCGACTCCCCTCTCCCGTCTCCCCTCTCCCGACTCCCCTCTCCCGTCTCCCCTCTCCCGACTCCCCTCTCCCGACTCCCCTCTCCCGACTCCCCTCTCCCGACTCCCCTCTCCCGACTCCCCTCTCCCGACTCCCCTCTCCCGTCTCCCCTCTCCCGACTCCCCTCTCCCGACTCGCCTCTCCCGATTCCCCTCTCCCGACTCCCCTCTCCCGATTCCCCTCTTCCGACTCCCCTCTCCCGATTCCCCTCTCCCGATTCCCCTCTCCCGATTCCCCTCTCCCGACTCCCCTCTCCCGATTAACCTCTCCCGATTCCCCTCTCCCGACTCCCCTCTCCCGATTAACCTCTCCCGATTCCCCTCTCCCGACTCCCCTCTCCCGACTCCCCTCTCCCGACTCCCCTCTCCCGATTCCCTTCTCACGACTCCCCTTTCCTGATTATCTGGTTTTATCCCCTTCTCGCACTTCCCAGTTCCCTATCTTCCTAGTCATATCTAAACCAGCCCCATCTATCTCCCAGTTTCCACTTTTCACTTCACCATCCGCCCCGTTCCCTGTGCAGCTGCACGCACACGCGACACCTCAGCACCCCAC
>NIVC01002343.1:50000-110554 GCA_002269645.1 Macrostomum lignano
GGATGCTGATCGGCACCATCAAGTCGCACGTAGCCAAGCACTACCGCGTGGAGAAGGTGCTCAAGGAGACCAACTCGAACATCCTGCTGGCCGACAAGCAGCTCGTGTTCGAGGGCGGCGTGGACCCCGACAGCCTGACAATCCGGGAGAGCATCCCCATCGAGCGGATGTCCGACTATCTCATCACGGTGGTGGACCCCGCCACCAAGCAGACGCTGCCCACCAGCGTGCTGGCCTTCCAGCGCAACGCCCTGTACGTCAAGGAAATCAAAAACAGCGACGTCCGCCTGCACGTGACGGTGCAGCGGCAGCCCACCATGGTGTCGCAGTCCTCCAACGCCAACAACCGGCGCTCCGCCGCCTCGCCGCTGATCTCCGTGGACCGGCAGGACCCAAGCGACCCCAGCTCGGCCTTCCACTGCCCGTTCCGCAGCGGCTGGAACTGCTTCCGCATTCACCACAGCGCCTGCGCCGAGGGCGACCGCCCGCCGCTGTCTTCTGTCGGCTCCGCCTCGCCCGCCGAGTCCGTCCGAGACGCCGAGACGGCCACCGCGGCCACCGGCCAACTGGCGACATCCTCAACGTCCGAGCCAGTCAGCGGGCGGCGCAGCTCGACCGCCAAGTCCGCCAGCTTCAGCCTCGACGTCGACCTGCCGGCGCTGAAGGCCCGCCTGCTGCCCTGCGGCGAGGCGGCCGCTGCCCAGCCTCCCAGATCGGCGCTCTTCATCATCTACGAGGAGAGCTACGACGGCAAACTGCGCTCTACGCCCTGCCACCTGGGCCAGGCCTTCAAGGTGAAGCACTGGTGCAAGTACACCGTCAAGTGCGTGGAGTCCGACTGCCTGAACCCTCTGCTGACCTTCTGCATCACCGACAAGGAAGTCGCCGACGTCCGCGCCTGCAGCTCCTCTGTGCGGCTCAGCAAGAGGTTCGTCCACGAGGTCGTCTGACCCCAGCCGACCCCGCCTGTGTTGCGCCGATTCTGCGACCTATTTTTGAATTTGACCGCACAGCATTTGTTTGCCAGTCAGTTTTCTGTTCCTCCAGGTCCCCCCATTATTTTGAACGAAAACAATAAAAACCTCCGCACTTTGCTCTGCTGGCGAGAATTTTGCGGTTAAATTGGCAGCGCAGTTTATAAAATGTCAATTCTTCTGAAGCCGACAAAATGACCCTCCTGCTCTCGTGTCCCTTGCATGCCATTTTCAATTTGCTTGGTGGCTTCTTGCAGTCTAATACTTAAAGTCACTCACTCAGTGCGCGATCCGATCCTCAAGTCACTCTACTCAGTGTGCGATCTGATCCTCAAGTCACTCTACTCAGTGTGCGATCTGATCCTCAAGTCACTCTACTCAGTGTGCGATCTGATCCTCAAGTCACTTTACTCAGTGTGCGATCTGATCCTCAAGTCACTCTACTCAGTGTGCGATCTGATCCTCAAGTCACTTTACTCAGTGTGCGATCTGATCCTCAAGTCACTTTACTCAGTGTGCGATCTGATCCTCAAGTCACTCTAATCAGTGTGCGATCTGATCCTCAAGTCACTCTACTCAGTGTGCGATCTGATCCTCAAGTCACTCTACTCAGTGTGCGATCCGATCCTCAAGTCACTCTACTCAGTGTGCGATCTGATCCTCAAGTCACTCTACTCAGTGTGCGATTTGATCATTGAGTCACCAGCCGTTAGTTGCATGGCAGGATCTGATGAATTCAGTTCAGCTGGTGATTCGCTCCCAATGCAGTCCTACTGCCTCATCAAGTGCAGTGTACCAGATAGAACACGGGAACATGTAGGAGTTGAAGGCTGAGCTGCATCATCACACTCTCTTTCATTATCTCATCAGAAGTAATTGATTCATTATTACAGAGAGCTTTTTTATTACAATTTATTTCCCACGTTTACAATGCCGTCAGTTTAAAGGCTTTTTTCTGCTTTTACTGCCCTAGATAGGGCCGGGCTTAACTAAAAGCAAGATTTCTATAACCGCTCTTCTAAATTAATCGAGTTTAGCACTTTTGTACGCTCCAATATCATGTTTACCGATTGGCAGTCCCCTATGCGGCTTCAATTCCTGGAAAACTTCATTAACCGTTGGCTGGTTGAACATGCTCCTGTCGGAGAAGCGGTTTGAAGTGGTGTGCAGCGGTTCCGCAGCCCCCCCCCCGTAGCCGCTCCAGTTCCGCTTCTCTATCGATGCCAATGGAAACCACGATGTTGTGAAGAGTTTAAGAGAGGTGATCAGTCACTCGAAAACTCCCACTTCTAGACACTGGACAACAAGTGCCTATAGGTATATGCAAAATCAAACAACTCTCACTGCGGCGGATCCTCTTGTCCCTGAATGGGACAGGGACAGCCCACTGAATGGGACAGGGACAGCCCACTGAATGGGACAGGGACAGCCCACTGAATGGGACAGGGACAGCCCACTGAATGGGACAGGGACAGCCCTACACTGAATGAATGTGACAGGGACAGCCCTACACTGAATGGGACAGGGACAGCCCACTGAATGGGACAGGGACAGCCCACTGAATGGGACAGGGACAGCCCACTGAATGGGACAGGGACAGCCCTACACTGAATGAATGTGACAGGGACAGCCCTACACTGAATGGGACAGGGACAGCCCACTGAATGGGACAGGGACAGCCCACTGAATGGGACAGGGACAGCCCACTGAATGGGACAGGGACAGCACACTGAATGGGACAGGGACAGCACACTGAATGGGACAGGGACAGCACACTGAATGGGACAGGGACAGCCCACTGAATGGGACAGGGACAGCACACTGAATGGGACAGGGACAGCCCACTGAATGGGACAGGGACAGCCCACTGAATGGGACAGGGACAGCCCACTGAATGGGACAGGGACAGCCCACTGAATGGGACAGCTGGCTCACATCCAATATGTCTTTTCAGCAGGCTCGCATCTCTAGGCAAAAACGAAGACTCCGAATATCCGTCCAGAATCAAAGTCCTATATACTAAAAATGTGATGTCTATATATATATATGTGATCGATTAGAGAAAAAATGGCTGGACCGATTTTGTTCGAACTTGCACTGTTCGATCAGAAATTTTCCCGTGACGGTACATGCATCGTGGCTAAGAAATTGCTCGATGCTAAAGGCATTAAATATTCGAAAAACATGCTTTTTTGCAAAGGTCAAGCAAACTTTTTGACTTGAAATGCATTGTAAGAATGCTAGAGAAAAAACTGACTGGTTGAATTCTGACTCTGAAATAGATTGCATCATAACTGAATTGTAACTCCGACTTGAATTGAAAATGCAGTGTGGAAGCGTAGCACCAGACTTGATTTAAATTGCGTAACCATATTGTTAACTGATACTGACTGACTGAGAAACTGATTATGTCATAACTGCTTCGTGTGATTTACTCTATGCTTGGATTTAAAAGTGTTGAGTTATATAAGTGCAAAAGTTGATGTTATCAAAACGATGAGAGCTAGCCTAAAGGTGAACAAACTGAACTGCTAAATGCAGTGACGATGGTTTGAATTTTCGATGGTTTGAATTTGAGTATAATTTTTTTAATTAAAGCTTTTCAACGTCAGGAAAACTAAAAGACTTTTTAAAAAGAAGCGTCATATAAAAATCGTAGAAGCGTCATGTAAACAATCATAGAAGCGTCATGTAAAAAATCGTAGAAGCGTCATGTAAAAAATCTTAGAAGCGTCATGTAAACAATCATAGAAGCGTCATGTAAACAATCATAGAAGCGTCATGTAAAAAATCGTAGAAGCGTCATGTAAAAAATCTTAGAAGCGTCATGTAAACAATCATAGAAGCATCATGTAAACAATCATAGAAGCGTCATGTAAACAATCATAGAAGCGTAAACAATCATAGAAGCGTCATGTTAACAATCATAGAAGCGTCATGTAAACAATCATAGAAGCGTCATGTAAACAATCATAGAAGCGTCATGTAAAAAATCATAGAAGCGTCATATAAAAATCGTAGAGGCGTCATTTAAAAAACCATAGAAGCGTCATGTAAACAATCATAGAAGCGTCATGTAAACAATCATAGAAGCGTCATGTTAACAATCATAGAAGCGTCATGTAAAAAATCATAGAAGCGTCATATAAAAATCGTAGAAGCGTCATGTAAACAATCATAAAAGCGTCATGTAAAAAATCGTAGAAGCGTCATGTAAAAAATCTTAGAAGCGTCATGTAAAAAATCTTAGAAGCGTCATGTAAACAATCATAGAAGCGTTATGTAAACAATCATAGAAGCGTCATGTAAACAATCATAGAAGCGTCATGTTAACAATCATAGAAGCGTCATGTAAACAATCATAGAAGCGTCATGTTAACAATCATAGAAGCGTCATGTAAACAATCATAGAAGCGTCATGTAAAAAATCATAGAAGCGTCATATAAAAATCTTAGAAGCGTCATGTAAACAATCATAAAAGCATCATGTAAAAAATCGTAGAAGCGTCATGTAAAAAATCTTAGAAGCGTCATGTAAAAAATCTTAGAAGCGTCATGTAAACAATCATAGAAGCGTCATGTAAACAATCATAGAAGCGTCATGTAAACAATCATAGAAGCGTCATGTTAACAATCATAGAAGCGTCATGTAAACAATCATAGAAGCGTCATTTAAAAAATCATAGAAGCGTCATATAAACAATCATAGAAGCGTCATATAAAAATCGTAGAAGCGTCATGTAAACAATCATAGAAGCGTCATGTAAACAATCATAGAAGCGTCATGTAAAAAATCATAGAAGCGTCATGTAAACAATCATAGAAGCGTCATGTTAACAATCATAGAAGCGTCATGTAAAAAATCTTAGAAGCGTCATGTAAACAATCATAGAAGCGTTATGTAAACAATCATAGAAGCGTCATGTAAACAATCATAGAAGCGTCATGTTAACAATCATAGAAGCGTCATGTAAACAATCATAGAAGCGTCATGTAAACAATCATAGAAGCGTCATGTAAAAAATCATAGAAGCGTCATATAAAAATCGTAGAAGCGTCATGTAAACAATCATAAAAGCATCATGTAAAAAATCGTAGAAGCGTCATGTAAAAAATCTTAGAAGCGTCATGTAAAAAATCTTAGAAGCGTCATGTAAACAATCATAGAAGCGTCATGTAAACAATCATAGAAGCGTCATGTAAACAATCATAGAAGCGTCATGTTAACAATCATAGAAGCGTCATGTAAACAATCATAGAAGCGTCATGTAAAAAATCATAGAAGCGTCATATAAAAATCGTAGAAGCGTCATATAAAAATCGTAGAAGCGTCATGTAAACAATCATAGAAGCGTCATGTAAACAATCATAGAAGCGTCATGTAAACAATCATAGAAGCGTCATGTAAACAATCATAGAAGCGTCATGTTAACAATCATAGAAGCGTCATGTAAACAATCATAGAAGCGTCATGTAAAAAATCATAGAAGCGTCATGTAAACAATCATAGAAGCGTCATGTAAAAAATCATAGAAGCGTCATGTAAAAAATCATAGAAGCGTCATATAAAAATCGTAGAAGCGTCATGTAAACAATCATAAAAGCGTCATGTAAAAAATCGTAGAAGCGTCATGTAAACAATCATAGAGTATAATTTTTTTAATTAAAGCTTTTCAACGTAGACGGTAGAAAAGTAGACGGGCAATGTTTGCCAGAAAATGATGAAGGATGCTGGACCTATTCGGAATTATAGAGTAACTCCCCCCCCCCCAAGAAACTCCACTCATAGCCCAACTGTTTGCTTGCGCTTTTCAAGTAGGGAGCTGAAGCTGCCCTCTTTGTTGGGCAGCTGAGACAGTCTGCAGCAAATCTATCTATCTATCCATCTATCTATCTATCTATCTGTCTATCTGTCTATCTATCTATCTATCTATCTATCTATCTATCTATCTGTCTATCTATCTGTCTATCTATCTATCTATCCATCTATCTATCTATCTATCTATCTATCTATCTATCTATCTATCTATCTATCTATCTATCTATCTATCTATCTATCTATCTGTCTATCTATCTATCTATCTATCTATCTATCTATCTATCTATCTATCTACCTATCTATCTATCTATCTATCTATCTATCTATCTATCTATCTATCTTCTATCTATCTATCTGTCTATCTATCCTATATACTAAAAATGTGATGTCTATATATATATATGTGATCGATTAGAGAAAAAATGGCTGGACCGATTTTGTTCGAACTTGCACTGTTCGATCAGAAATTTTCCCGTGACGGTACATGCATCGTGGCTAAGAAATTGCTCGATGCTAAAGGCATTAAATATTCGAAAAACATGCTTTTTGCAAAGGTCAAGCAAACTTTTTGACTTGAAATGCATTGTAAGAATGCTAGAGAAAAAACTGACTGGTTGAATTCTGACTCTGAAATAGATTGCATCATAACTGAATTGTAACTCCGACTTGAATTGAAAATGCAGTGTGGAAGCGTAGCACCAGACTTGATTTAAATTGCGTAACCATATTGTTAACTGATACTGACTGACTGAGAAACTGATTATGTCATAACTGCTTCGTGTGATTTACTCTATGCTTGGATTTAAAAGTGTTGAGTTATATAAGTGCAAAAGTTGATGTTATCAAAACGATGAGAGCTAGCCTAAAGGTGAACAAACTGAACTGCTAAATGCAGTGACGATGGTTTGAATTTTCGATGGTTTGAATTTGAGTATAATTTTTTTAATTAAAGCTTTTCAACGTCAGGAAAACTAAAAGACTTTTTAAAAAGAAGCGTCATATAAAAATCGTAGAAGCGTCATGTAAACAATCATAAAAGCGTCATGTAAAAAATCGTAGAAGCGTCATGTAAAAAATCTTAGAAGCGTCATGTAAACAATCATAGAAGCGTCATGTAAACAATCATAGAAGCGTCATGTAAAAAATCGTAGAAGCGTCATGTAAAAAATCTTAGAAGCGTACTGTAAACAATCATAGAAGCGTCATGTAAACAATCATAGAAGCGTAAACAATCATAGAAGCGTCATGTTAACAATCATAGAAGCGTCATGTAAACAATCATAGAAGCGTCATGTAAACAATCATAGAAGCGTCATGTAAAAAATCATAGAAGCGTCATATAAAAATCGTAGAAGCGTCATTTAAAAAATCATAGAAGCGTCATGTAAACAATCATAGAAGCGTCATGTAAACAATCATAGAAGCGTCATGTTAACAATCATAGAAGCGTCATGTAAAAAATCATAGAAGCGTCATGTAAACAATCATAGAAGCGCCATGTAAAAAATTGTAGAAGCGTCATGTAAACAATCATAGAAGCGTCATGTAAAAAGTCATAAAAGCGTCATAAAATCATAGAAGCGTCATGTAAAAAATCATAGAAGCGTCATGTAAAAAATCATAGAAGCGTCATGTAAACAATCATAGAAGCGTCATGTAAACAATCATAGAAGCGTCATGTAAAAAAATCATAGAAGCGTCATGTAAACAATCATAGAAGCGTTATGTAAAAAATCGTAGAAGCGTCATGTAAAAAATCATAGAAGCGTCATGTATAAAGCATAGAAGCGTTATGTAAAAAATCATAGAATCGTCATGAAAAAATCATAGAAGCGTCATGTAAACAATCATAGAAGCGTCATGTAAAAAATCATAGAAGCGTCATATAAAAATCGTAGAAGCGTCATGTAAACAATCATAAAAGCATCATGTAAAAAATCGTAGAAGCGTCATGTAAAAAATCTTAGAAGCGTCATGTAAAAATCTTAGAAGCGTCATGTAAACAATCATAGAAGCGTCATGTAAACAATCATAGAAGCGTCATGTAAACAATCATAGAAGCGTCATGTAAACAATCATAGAAGCGTCATGTAAACAATCATAGAAGCGTCATGTAAAAAATCATAGAAGCGTCATGTAAAAAATCATAGAAGCGTCATATAAAATCGTAGAAGCGTCATGTAAACAATCATAGAAGCGTCATGTAAACAATCATAGAAGCGTCATGTAAACAATCATAGAAGCGTCATGTAAACAATCATAGAAGCGTCAGGTTAACAATCATAGAAGCGTCATGTAAACAATCATAGAAGCGTCATGTAAAAAATCACAGAAGCGTCATGTAAAAAATCATAGAAGCGTCATATAAAAATCGTAGAAGCGTCATGTAAAAAATCTTAGAAGCGTCATGTAAACAATCATAGAAGCGTTATGTAAACAATCATAGAAGCGTCATGTAAACAATCATAGAAGCGTCATGTTAACAATCATAGAAGCGTCATGTAAACAATCATAGAAGCGTTATGTAAACAATCATAGAAGCGTCATGTAAAAAATCATAGAAGCGTCATATAAAAATCGTAGAAGCGTCATGTAAACAATCATAAAAGCATCATGTAAAAAATCGTAGAAGCGTCATGTAAAAAATCTTAGAAGCGTCATGTAAAAATCTTAGAAGCGTCATGTAAACAATCATAGAAGCGTCATGTAAACAATCATAGAAGCGTCATGTAAACAATCATAGAAGCGTCATGTTAACAATCATAGAAGCGTCATGTAAACAATCATAGAAGCGTCATGTAAAAAATCATAGAAGCGTCATGTAAAAAATCATAGAAGCGTCATATAAAAATCGTAGAAGCGTCATGTAAACAATCATAGAAGCGTCATGTAAACAATCATAGAAGCGTCATGTAAACAATCATAGAAGCGTCATGTAAACAATCATAGAAGCGTCATGTTAACAATCATAGAAGCGTCATGTAAACAATCATAGAAGCGTCATGTTAACAATCATAGAAGCGTCATGTAAAAAATCATAGAAGCGTCATATAAAAATCGTAGAAGCGTCATGTAAACAATCATAAAGCGTCATGTAAAAAATCGTAGAAGCGTCATGTAAAAAATCTTAGAAGCGTCATGTAAACAATCATAGAAGCGTCATGTAAACAATCATAGAAGCGTCATGTAAACAATCATAGAAGCGCCATGTAAAAAATCATAGAAGCGTCATGTAAACAATCATAGAAGCGTCATGTAAAAAATCATAGAAGCGTCATGTAAAAAAACATAGAAGCGTCATATAAAAATCGTAGAAGCGTCATGTAAACAATCATAAAAGCGTCATGTAAAAAATCGTAGAAGCGTCATGTAAAAAATCTTAGAAGCGTCATGTAAACAATCATAGAAGCGTCATGAAAACAATCATAGAAGCGTCATGTAAAAAATCGTAGAAGCGTCATGTAAAAATCTTAGAAGCGTCATGTAAACAATCATAGAAGCGTCATGTAAACAATCATAGAAGCGTCATGTAAACAATCATACAAGCGCATGTAAAAAATCGTAGAAGCGTCATGTAAAAAATCGTAGAGCGTCATGTAAACAATCATAGAAGCGTCATGTAAAAAATCTTAGAAGCGTCATGTAAAAATCTTAGAAGCGTCATGTAAAAAATCGTAGAAGCGTCATGTAAAAAATCTAGAAGCGTCATGTAAACAATCATAGAAGCGTCATGTTAACAATCATAGAAGCGTCATGTAAACAATCATAGAAGCGTCATGTAAACAATCATAGAAGCGTCATGTAAACAATCATAGAAGCGTCATGTAAAAATCATTGAAGCGTCATGTAAACAATCATGAAGCGTACTGTAAAAATCATAGAAGCGTCATGTAAACAATCATAGAAGCGTCATGTAAACAATCATAGAAACGTCATATAAAAATCATAGAAGCGTCATGTAAAGAATCATAGAAGCGTCATGTAAAAAAATCATAGAAGCGTCATGTAAAAATCATAGAAGCGTCAAGAAAAAATCATAGAAGCCTCATTTAAAAACTAATGAAAGTGTCATTTAAAAAATCATAGAAGCGTCATGTAAACAATCATAGAAGCGTCATGTAAACAATCATAGAAGCGTCATGTAAAAATCATAGAAGCGTCATGTAAACAATCATAGAAGCGTCATGTAAACAATCATAGAAGCGTCATGTAAACAATCATAGAAGCGTCATATAAAAATCATAGAAGCGTCATGTAAGCAATCATAGAAGCGTCATGTAAAAAATCATAGAAGCGTCATGTAAAAATCATAGAAGCGTCATATAAAAATCATAGAAGCGTCATGTAAAGAATCATAGAAGCGTCATGTAAAAAAATCATAGAAGCGTCATGTAAAAATCATAGAAGCGTCAAGAAAAATCATAGAAGCCTCATTAAACTAATGAAGCGTCATTAAAAATCATAGAAGCGTCATGTAAACAATCATAGAAGCGTCATGTAAACAATCATAGAAGCGTCATGTAAACAATCATAGAAGCGTCATGTAAACAATCATAGAAGCGTCATGTAAACAATCATAGAAGCGTCATGTAAACAATCATAGAAGCGTCATGTTAACAATCATAGAAGCGTCATGTAAACAATCATAGAAGCGTCATGTAACAATCATAGAAGCGTCATGTAAAAAATCATAGAAGCGTCATATAAAAATCGTAGAAGCGTCATGTAAACAATCATAGAAGCGTCATGTAAAAATCATAGAAGCGTCATGTAAAAATCTAGAAGCGTCATGTAAACAATCATAGAAGCGTCATGTAAACAATCATAGAAGCGTCATGTAAACAATCATAGAAGCGTCATGTAAAAAATCATAGAAGCGTCATGTAAAAATCATAGAAGCGTCATGTAAAAATCATAGAAGCGTCATGTAAAAAATCATAGAAGCGTCATATAAAAATCGTAGAAGCGTCATGTAAACAATCATAGAAGCGTCATGTAAAAAATCGTAGAAGCGTCATGTAAAAAATCTAGAAGCGTCATGTAAACAATCATAGAAGCGTCATGTAAACAATCATAGAAGCGTCATGTAAAAATCATAGAAGCGTCATGTAAAAATCTAGAAGCGTCATGTAAACAATCATAGAAGCGTCATGTAAACAATCATAGAAGCGTCATGTAAACAATCATAGAAGCGTCATGTAAAAAATCGTAGAAGCGTCATGTAAAAAATCGTAGAAGCGTCATGTAAACAATCATAGAAGCGTCATGTAAACAATCATAGAAGCGTCATGTAAAAATCTAGAAGCGTCATGTAAACAATCATAGAAGCGTCATGTAAACAATCATAAAGCGTCATGTAAACAATCATAGAAGCGTCATGTAAAAATCATAGAAGCGTCATGTAAACAATCATAGAAGCGTCATGTAAACAATCATAGAAGCGTCATGTAAACAATCATAGAAGCGTCATGTAAAAATCATAAGCGTCATGTAAACAATCATAGAAGCGTCATGTAAAAAATCATAGAAGCGTCATGTAAACAATCATAGAAGCGTCATGTAAACAATCATAGAAACGTCATATAAAAATCATAGAAGCGTCATGTAAAAATCATAGAAGCGTCATGTAAAAAAATCATAGAAGCGTCATGTAAAAATCATAGAAGCGTCAAGAAAAAATCATAGAAGCGTCATTTAAACAATCATAGAAGCGTCATGTAAAAAATCATAGAAGCGTCATGTAAACAATCATAGAAGCGTCATGTAAACAATCATAGAAGCGTCATGTAAAAATCATAGAAGCGTCATGTAAACAATCATAGAAGCGTCATGTAAACAATCATAGAAGCGTCATGTAAACAATCATAGAAGCGTCATATAAAAATCATAGAAGCGTCATGTAAGCAATCATAGAAGCGTCATGTAAAAAATCATAGAAGCGTCATGTAAACAATCATAGAAGCGTCATGTAAACAATCATAGAAGCGTCATGTAAAAATCATAGAAGCGTCATGTAAACAATCATAGAAGCGTCATGTAAACAATCATAGAAGCGTCATATAAAAATCGTAGAAGCGTCATGTAAAAAATCATAGAAGCGTCATGTAAACAATCATAGAAGCGTCATGTAAAAAATCATAGAAGCGTCAAGAAAAATCATAGAAGCCTCATTTAAAAACTAATGAAAGTGTCATTTAAAAAATTAAGAAGCGTCACGGTAGAATAAAAGAAACGTCATGTCAGACATGAAGGGTTCATGTAAAAATTAAATGCAACTATAATGCTGTGCTGGGGAGAAAAACTGAGACGTCAAGGCTCTCAGAGAATAACTGAGATTACGGGGGGGGGGGGTTTCTGAGATGTCAAAGCAAAAGTCAGAAGCTACTTCAAAGTTCGTGTACTTTACTCCATTTTTTATTGCATTCTTTGTTGGCTCGTCACGGGGGGGGGGGCGCTGATAGAAGAAAAGTCATGTAAAAAATAAAAGTAGCACTATGTATACATAAAAGAAAAGTCATGTCGAAGTTAAAAGATTCATTTGGGAATTGCTACGATGTCAAAGCTTGGTGGAAATCGTTATAGTGCTGTGATTCTTAAAGAAAGAATCACTAAAATGTTAAGGCTTAGGGGAGAAGAATTGCTGAGATTTCAAGGCTTTAGGTTGGGTTAAAGTTAGGTTTAGGTCAGGTATGGGTTGAGGGTTATATTTTATCGGGTTTCAAGGTTAACAGGGGATTTTTTAGATTTCAAGGTTTATGGGGGCCATTGCTGACATGTCAAGGCTTACGGGGGAATAGCTGAGATGTCAAGGCTCACGGGGGTATAAATGAGATTTCAAGGCTAAAGTCAGAAGCTACATGTAGTTTATTGAAAACTTTTTATTACATTATTTGATGCCTCCTCAGGGGAGGGATCGCTGATAAAAAAGCGTAATGTAAAAAATAAAAGAAGCTTCATGTCGAAGTTAAGAGATTCATTTGGGAATCCCTACGATGTTGAGGCTTGCAAGGAATCGCTATAATGCTGTAGTAGTGCTATAATGACTCTTAGGGAGAATTACTGAAATTTCAATGCTTTAGGGTTAGGTTAGGGTTAGGGTTAGGGTTAGGGTTAGGGTTAGGCTAGGGTTAGGGTTAGAAGGTTGACAGATATTTTTAGATTTCCAAGGCTTATTGGGGGCATTGCTGAGATGTCAAGGGGGGAAGTTGATATGTTAAAGCTTGTGGGGGGGATAACTGACATGTCAAGGCTTACAAGGTTTGACAGGAGATTTTTTAAGATTTCAAGGATACATGTAGCTTATTAAAAAAACGTGTATTGCATTTCTTTGGCTCCCCAACGGGGGGCGTAGATTGCTAGTATAAAACTAAACTCTACCTACTAAACAGATGACCAATGTACAAAAACTGCTCTTACAACACTTGGCCAACCTCAGCCACCGCTAAAAATAGCGACACCTGCTGAAATTCCCTTGTGGATGCGTGCAAGTGACATGGTGCGGTAGGCAGGCAGGCTATCAGCAGTGCACGAGGGACTGAAGTTGAAGATAACAAATTTTGCACAAAGCCAGGCAGTGCAGAAACTGCTTTGACATCACCTGCAGTTTTACACGCGTGTTTAGCGAATGCCCGATTTAATCGCTTAGTCTTGAATAGCTGCAGTCAGTCCAGTAAGCCAAGGCCAGCATGACTAAACTCATAAAGTACTGCGGACGCGAATAAAAACTATTAAAAAATCGTCAGCGTCACATCTACGAATACGGAGATAACGCAGATAAGCTGCGACCTCATCCAAACTGCATAAAAGTAGCGCAGCTGCCGGGCATGTGGAGCATCGCCGGCATTTGCAGCTGCAGTGGAAGCCTCTCAATCTGAAGAGCAACACAGACAAGGTAAGTCTCCGTGCAGTGTCGCTGAATTCGAACGGTTTCAAGCATAGTCAGGTGTTTATGGCGTACTGGCGCTGCTGCCCCGCATAAACTCTTGTCCGTGTTTGATATCGTTGCTTCAGGAAGCCTCAATAGCATGCAGACCAGCGGTTCCAACGGGGATCTGGGAGACCAGCGGTTCCAACGGGGATATGGGAGACCAGCGGTTCCAACGGGGATCTGGGAGACCAGCGGTTCCAACGGGGATCTGGGAGACCAGCGGTTCCAACGGGGATCTGGGAGACCAGCGGTTCCAACGGGGATCTGGGAGACCAGCGGTTCCAACGGGGATCTGGGAGACCAGCGGTTCCAACGGGGATCTGGGAGACCAGCGATTCCAATGGGGATCTGGGAGACCAGCGATTCCAAATGGGGATCTGGTAGGCCAGCGATTTTAATAGGGATCTGAGACCAGGGATTCCTATGGGGATCGGAGAACAATGGGGGGTGGGAGTATGCTAGAGTATTCTACATGCAGGTGTACACTTGAGCTCATCTCACATAGAAAGCGCTAACAGGACTCTCGGACAACTTTCGCAACAACTCTACGATTCTACAGCTCACGTGATGCGTGACTCGATCAACAGTCGCCTCTCCATCGAATTATTGAGTCTCCCCAGTGTCGCTAGTGATTTACCGTTTGCAATGACTCCAAAGATAACTTTTTCAACGGGTAATAAACTAAATCCATTTACAGATTACGCGGTGCTTTGTAGAAGATAATAAAAAAGAAACTCGTATAAAACTCTAAAATTTCAATTAACTTTGCTCCAAACAGGCAGAATTGAGTTAATTGCAGTAGTTTTGTTCTATTTGAGAAAAGCCACAAATAAAAGGCAGCTCGAAGGCAACAAAAACGATTATGAACAGACAGGAGTCTGGAAACTTTTCCTTCAAGCCGAGAAGCTGGGGCCGCCTGCAGTAAGGCTTCGGGAACAGGTCGTGTCTACTCAGCCAGCCTGCCAAGATTCTCCATGGCCTGGCAATGAGCCCACAATGCAAACAACTATGCAGGAGCACTTGACCACCTTGTGCAGCTTGCCATCCTTGTCAATCTTGCACAGGCTGGCCTCAAGGGCCTCTGGCAGAGGGCCTCAACCAGCTTGGCATAGGCAGCATTGTCGCAGTCGCTGGCCAGCACGCACAGGTGGGCACTCCATTTCTCTAGTCTAGCACCTAAGCAGACTCATGCAGGCCATGCACAAGACCATCATGGCTTAGCAAAGGCTTCAGCCAACACCTAGACAGCATTTGCCATAGTCATCTTGCCATTGGGGGCATCTCCTTCTTGTTGCTCACGCTTTGGCTTGGCATGTTGCAAGAATCTAAAACAGATATCCTCCTATGGGGAAAATGGGGGGAAATTAGTGAATAGCAATTTATATATTGAACTTATCATTTTTAAACAACTGGCAGATTATAAGCCTTATGGTATGTTAGAATTGGGGTAGTTTGCCTGTGTCAGTCCTATCATTCACAGTCACTGATTGATTCTCAGTAAAAAGGCTCAGGTTTTTTCATCATTACAGGCAAACAACTTTTCTAAACATTAGAAAGTGGATTACTTTTAAAAATATTAAGATTTTGAGCAAATACACAGCTTGGAGATTGAAAATCTCTAAGACTTGCCCCTTGACTTGCCCCTCTCAGTTGTTCTGCAAATGCATCCATGCAAAAACTAGCTAGATCTCTGCATTGCTATATATATATATTATATTTATATACCTCAGCTTAGCCCAAATCTTCAAATCTAACCCACATTGAAAAAAGTTTGCCAGCCCCTGATATAGATATTTCCAAGCTTGTATTGTGAATGTTAATGAAGTGAAAACCACTGCTTCTATTTAAAAGCTGTTTGAAATAGGCCTAATAGATCATAGATCAAGTCATCTACCTTTAGTTTTGTATCTATACTTTTTGCAATCCTACTGGGTATGGGTAACTGAATAACTTAGGCAGTCGCTAGGAGTTTATCCACAATAATTACTTACGATGCCACCAAAAACTTGTACGCAGACTCAGACAGACAGTTTGATAGGTTGAAACCTGATGGCTTATTTTAAAGCAGCAGCCTTCCATAATTAACCTGTTTAATTGCGGCATAAACAACAAATGCTCAGTATAAAACGATCAAGAAAATAGGTAGGATAAAGGTAAAACAAATTAAGTTAAATTAGGTTGTTTTTTAATCTAAAAAACTCTTTAAAATAGTTACGCCGAGTACAAATGTGTATAAATTAAAGAAAAAGAAATTAAATATTCTAATAATAAATACTTGTCAACAAATTTAAATAGTAATGAGATCGGACGAAATTGGTCGAAGTGTGTTTACAAATGAAATTCAAAGAAGCTGTATGACGTCCTTAGTTGAATCAAAATGACTTCCTTTAATTTTAAGACACCATAGTTTGTTGGATTAAAATGTGATTGTCGAAATTAACGTTTTGCTTGTATCTTGTACATGCCATTTAAACCATTTTATCATTAGAAATTGATGCCAGAAATCCTTTAAGTATACTTTAGATTTTATCTTGTTATGTTTATAGTCTAAAGCAGGTTTTAGGTCTTTCACGCAACAAAATGCTTGATGCACTGCAATTCGCTCTGGTACAAATAGAGAATTTGGTGAATTCTCTAAACAAGAAGACTCTAAAGCAGTCATTATCAGAAATATCTCAGGTAAGGTAACCAACTGTTTTAAGTTTGCATTTTTATAAAATTTGATACTTCACTATTGCATTTTTATTAGATTTAATTGAAATTAATGTTACTGAGTTGAATTTAGCCATTTTTTTCCTAGGCTTATTGAATAGCCCCCCTAACTTTCAAAAAACCCATCAATGTGCAACATGGATGCAAAAAAGTACACTAAATGTGCAATATAAAATACAAAAATGAAAAAGTGATACCTAGGATGTTCCAGGACATTTTGTCAAAAACTTTTCATCAAAAGCCTTTATATCCAACTATTATTAGGGCATTTTTTGTCAAATGCAATAAAATAAATAGAGCCCATATGAAGTGAAACGAAGGCGCCGTTAGCAAGAGGATGGGAGAAATCAGCCGACACGCGCGTGATGCGTGAACAAGCATCCAGCCTTGGCAGCAACTCCCAGATGCACAAGATCTGCATGCCTAAAAATAGTCCTGATGATCGGCGAGCAAGAAGCCCAGCCATGCGACCCTCGCGTGATGCATGCATAACCTCTGACCGACACTGCCTATTGGGCCTCGAAATCCCACTCTCTCCCCCTACTGCTCCTATTCCTCGTTGCTCGCGTACAGTGTGCTAGCTTATAAAATATACTGATTGAAGAGGAAAGATCCTCGCCTGAAGTTTGAGAATGTGACTCTAGAGATCATACAGAGAAAGTTACCATCGAGGTCCATTGTTCATTGTCTTCCTGAACTGTTGGCAGAAGGAAACGATTATAATATGGGAAAAACCCATATAAATTGTCGTTTCACATAGTTATTTTAAACTTATATTAAAATTAAAATAGTTTTCTTATGTAACTAATTTAATGCCCTTCAAATTCTAAGTTAAAATTGTCTAAAAATGACTTAAATTTACTATTTTTGTTTAAGTAAAAGGTTTTTAAAAGACATGTTTTCAAAAAGGAGTCTAATCCTAACTTTAAACCTTTTCCCTTTATATATTTTAGCTTTGTGCATAAAAAATATTTTACATTGTGAAATTATATTTCTATTATTATATTATTATTTCAAAGTCAATACTAATGGTACAATTTAATTGTTTCATTGGCTAAAAATATATATTTAATAATAAGAATAATAACTAGCAATAAAGGTTGGACAATATTGATTTTTTAAGATTTTAAGATTAAATATTTTTGATGATATAATCATTTGGCTAAATCCTTTTAGTTTTAATATGGGTGACAGTATAATATGTTGATTTTTGATTTTGTTGATAAGTTGATTTAAGTTGAAAATCAATGTGTTAATTTTTATGTCTAGATAATTAATGCTATATTCAAAAGATTGATATTCAACATAGGGCTCTTTACTTTATTAAAAGTAATGTTCTGCTGCAGCTATAGCTATGGCTATAGATGCTTGGGCCCAACCTTGGGCGCAATCTTATATATGTTTAGGTGCAACCAAGCATATATAAGATTGTATATAGGATAAGTTGCTATTGGACAAAATAGTAGTCACGTGACTGCTCTCAGCCAATAGCGACTTATATATGTGTGTTGCCAATAGAAATGGCCAAGTGAATCCCAAGGTTGCGCATATATGATCTTATGGCAAATATGGTAAAATAAGTGCCTATAGCAACTAAGGATATGCCTATGGTAGATAGTTGCTTTTATAGCTACAACTACAGAAATATGGTAGTCTTGTAGATTCTTATAGCCATAGTTATTAATTTGTTATGAGCTAATTTTTTTAATTAGCTAATTAGCATTAGCATAGCATCACTATGCATTAAAGTTCTTTTGAATAATACAATAGATGGCTGTCTACTAAGATAGAATTTTCATACAAAATCCTAGATGCATTTTATGCATACTAAAAAACTCATACATTTTATAGCACATTGTTGACAAACTTGTGTAGTTATATGGACTTTTTGTATAAAGCTAACAAGAAAATTGAAAGTTAGCATGAATTTTTTAAAAAGGTTTATTTTCTATTTGTGACATAAAACAAATATTTTGCATGCAAAAGGTAATTGGTATTCTAAGAAAGGTTCTTTATAACATTTTTGTAAGGTTCTACCATAAGTGATATCAATGTGTTATAGCCATAGCCATAAGCAAAACTATGGCTTATTTCAATTCTCCATATTTTATAGCTATAAAGACCCCAATATTATCATATTCTTATAGTTCCTTTAGCCATAGTTATAGTTTACAAACTCTAAGAAAAAATATATTTTCAATCATGAAGATAACCCAGTATTTAAACAACTACAAATGAAGGTAACTATGGCTATAGAATATATGGAATGTGACTTATGCTTATGCATGCCTAACTGCTGGCTAACCTGGCTGATCTGGCCATTATAAATTGTGTTAGACTAGGGGTAAGTTGCAAAATTAAGCTAACCAAAAACAAAAAAGCCAAGAACTGAAAAAAGTAAAAAAGATACAAGGAAAAAGAAAAAGAAAAAAGTACAAATTTTACTAAATTAAAAATGGTGAAGCAAAAGAAAATCAAGTTGTACAAATGATTAGGTAAGTTGGAACAAGAGCAACTAAGTCACAAAAAGATTTGTTAAGTCACAAAAGGAACAAACTCAGTTGCAAAAATGATTTTGTAAGTTGCAACAAGAGCAAACTAAGTTGCAAAATTGATTTTGTAAGTTGCAACAAGAGCAACTAAGTCACAAAAGGATTTGTTAAGTCACAAAAGGAGCAAACTCAGTTGCAAAATGATTTTGTAAGTTGCAAGAAAAGCAACTAAGTCACAAAAGGATTTGTTAAGTCACAAAAGGAGCAAACTCAGTTGCAAAATGATTTTGTAAGTTGCAACAAGAGCAACTAAGTCACAAAAAGATTTGTTAAGTCACAAAAGGAGCAAACTAAGTTGCAAAAATGATTTTGTAAGTTGCAAGAAAAGCAACAAGTCACAAAAGGATTTGTTGTCACAAAAGGAGCAAACTAAGTTGCAAAATGATTTTGTAAGTTGCAACAAGAGCAACTAAGTCACAAAAGGATTTGTTAAGTCACAAAAGGAACAAACTAAGTTGCAAAAATGATTTTGTAAGTTGCAACAAGAGCAACTAAGTCACAAAAGGATTTGTTAAGTCACAAAAGGAGCAAACTCAGTTGCAAAATGATTTTGTAAGTTGCAAGAAAAGCAACAAGTCACAAAAGGATTTGTTGTCACAAAAGGAGCAAACTAAGTTGCAAAAATGATTTTGTAAGTTGCAACAAGAGCACCAAGTCACAAAAAGGATTAGATAAGTTGCAAAAATGCTGACCTAAAAATATAGGCATAGTACTAATTAGATTATAAGGCATTTAGCCTTAATAAGATAGGCATAGTTACTCTTACCATTTACCCAAAATTGTGTTGATATTTGCTCTACAGTTTTTTTACTAGTAAGTTGCATTTTTGGTCAAAAAGTAAGTTGCATAGCCAGTAAATCAGGGCATTGCATATGTATGATATGACTGTAATTACTATATTTCCATAGTCATAGCTATAAGAGCAGCTATCTACTGTAATCATATCCAACATTTATATTAACATATTAACATAATTTTAGTCATATTAACATTGCAAGCACTCCTAATTAAAGTTTATATTCAGAAAAAATTGCACCTGAATTGTGTCTGGACTAAAATTAAAAAGGCCTCAATAATACATCAAATATTTTTGTCACTACACTAGTCTATTCATTTAGTTTTAAAGATCATTATTTCTTTTAAATGAAAAATTTATAACTTGTGTCTAATTTATAGACGAAATATATATTTAGACTAGTGTTCTATTGTAATTAGGGTCTTTTCACTATTGGTACAGTTTTAAGCATAAAAATTGCTTCTTTTAAAGTCATTATGTTTTCATATTTCTAGCCATGACTAAGAAAATAAATTGGTATTCAATATATTAGAGTTGGACATTATAGTTATTTTTCATTATTTTATAATGATTTTCATCTAAATGGGTTTTTTAATGTGAAAAGGGCTTGCTATGCTAGAACCCTTTTGATCTGGCTAAACATTAGTATTGACTAGCCATGAACATAAAATAGCTTATTATAGTTTATAATGTATTTTGTAACAATAGGTATGAATATATTAAAATATTTGACTTAACTAAAAACGTCCCAATTTTAAACTTGATCTCTGATTCTATTACAATTTATTTTGTTATGAAAATATCGCTGGCTATAAGACTTAATTGGTTAAAGTGAACAGACTTAAAGATTTACTGCCTAGCGCTATTAGTAACTCAAAGCTCGCCTTTTCCCATTGCTCAGCTGGTTAACCAGCATGGCTTCGAGGCCGAGCGCCACCTGTACAGGTGTCTGTTTTCCTCCATCGACTTCTCGGGCGCGCCGCACGACGCCAGAGGCTCGGTGAAGGACTACCACCAGACCCAGCTGCTCATCCAGGAGATGCACAGTCTGTTCGCCAAGCCCAACTTCGTCACCCTCATCTGCTACGCCCTGGACCATCCGTTTGCCTCACAGAAGTCGCTGCGGCGGGGTCCGGCCTGCTGCCGCAGGTCAGCCGCACCCTGAAGCTCAGCCGGGTGCAGGAGGTCACCCTCGGCCTCGCCCTGCTGTCCTCGCTGCGCCTTGAGACTCGCGAAGGCGCCCAGGCCTGGCTGCGCGCCAAGTTGCCCGACCTGCTCGCCACCTACGTGGACGCTGACGCTGGTGCAGGCGGGCACGACGGAGTTGGCGGAGTCGGCGGAGGCGGCGCCGGCGGCGGTGTGGCCGGCCTGCAGGACATGAGCATCGAGATGGTGCACCTCATTCTCACCAAGCTGCGTGAGGAGCCGCACAGGTTCGGCGCCAGCAAGGACCTCATCGAGGCCTTCCTGCGCGTGCTGCGTAAGGATTTCCCCAAGCAGCGGGTGCCCGTAGTGCTGGCGCCGCTACTGTACGCAGAGACTGAGGATCTGCCAGTGTCGAAGGCCTTCCGCGAGCCGACCAGCCTGCAGCAGATGGTGGTGAGCTCCAACTCGGCGCTGCAGTCCAGCCAGCAGGTTGACAGCAGCCTGGCCGAGCTGCTGGAGGAGCTGGGCTACGGCTGCACGGCTACACCGGAGGAGATGCGGCTGACCCTGGCCGAGTTCGGAGTGCGGGACATCACCCCCGCCGCCGTGGCCCGTTGCATCTCCATGTTCATGCGCACCTGCGAAGGCCACGTTGGCAACCAGATCGCCCTGCACGGCCCCGGCTCAGCCAGCTCCATCAGTTGGAAGCTGGACCAGCAGCAGCAGCAGCCGGATACCTGGAATGTGGAAAATTTCCTCATGGCTGTGCGGGAGCTCAACTCCAGTCTGCAGCTTCGCAGCGTTGCATCCGAGCTGGACCATCCCGGCTTTGAGGTGAGGCTCAGTCCCGCTCAGATATGATTTATGGCATTGGGGCTTTTGCTCTGATGCCCATGCCATTTTAGTAACTTTATCAAATAATTGGCTCTTTGAGTAAATTATTGTAAGAGATCGCCGACTAACGAGTAGCAAGAAAGAACTTGATGTGTTCATAGGTGGGGGTTAGGTCAGCGGTTCCCCACTTCGTAGCCTGTCCGCTTGCCGCCTTGCGTCTTGACAAATTGATTCTTATTAGAAACTCGCTCATTGCCATTTGCCATTGACAACCCAGGTGAAGTCTAAGCGGGCATTCGAGCTGCTCCGCAAGTGCCTCAGCAATGGCGCCCAGGCCTCCAGCAGCGACCTGCCCATTGACGTCTTTTACCGAGACTGGAACTACGCGCAGGGCCAGCTGTCCTTCCTGCGCCACTGCATCATCCACTCGGACGTGCTCTGCCTGACCTTCTATCGCTACAGACAGACCGACATTGGCCGCCTCAAGCTGCCGCCAGACTACGAGCTGCGCGGCAGCCCCACCCAGGTGTGGCGCAACCTGGACCTCATCGACGCCCTCATGAAGCTGTCTGAGCAGGGATTCTACACGGAGGTTCGCGAGCTGTTCGACTATCCGCTGAAAAGCTGCCCCGACCTGCTGATGCTGTCCTTGCTGCAGGCCCACGAGTCTATGGGGATATTGAAGCAGGAGCTGCTGCACTGCCTTATCTGCATCCTGCTGACCAGCCACTCCAGTGCTTCTCTGGTGAATTGCTTTGCGAATTTTCTGCTTTTGTTCCAGATCCCAATTTCATTCTGCCGCCTTCCCAGATCCCCATCTCATCCTGCAACCTTCTGAGATCCCTATTGCATCCTGCCGCCTTCCCAGATCCCCATCTCATCCTGCAAACTTCCCAGATCCCCATCTCATCCTGCCACCTTCCCAGATCCCCATCTCATCCTGCCACCTTCCCAGATCCCCATCTCATCCTGCCACCTTCCCAGATCCCCATCTCATCCTGCCACCTTCCCAGATCCCCATTGCGTCCTGCCACCTTCCCAGATCCCCATCTCATCCTGCCACCTTCCCAGATCCCCATTGCATCCTGCCACCTTCTGAGATCCCCATTGCATCCTGCCGCCTTCCCAGATCCCCATCTCATCCTGCAACCTTCCCAGATCCCCATCTCATCCTGCAACCTTCCCAGATCCCCATCTCATCCTGCCACCTTCCCAGATCCCCATCTCATCCTGCCACCTTCCCAGATCCCCATCTCATCCTGCCACCTTCCCAGATCCCCATCTCATCCTGCCACCTTCCCAGATCCCCATCTCATCCTGCCACCTTCCCAGATCCCCATCTCATCCTGCCACCTTCCCAGATCCCCATCTCATCCTGCCACCTTCCCAGATCCCCATCTCATCCTGCCACCCCAGATCCCCATCTCATCCTGCCACCTTCCCAGATCCCCATCTCATCCTGCCACCTTCCCAGATCCCCATCTCATCCTGCCACCCCAGATCCCCATCTCATCCTGTCCCTCCCCTCTCGCCACCTCACTAGATTCTAATTTAATATTAAATTCCCAAATCCCCACTCCCGCAATTTTATTCCACTCAAACGTCACACCGATTCTTTCTTTTCCCCTCGCCGCCCAGCTGCTAAACTACGCGTGGAATTTCGCCCAAGTGCGGCCGATCCTCCTGCACGCCCTGGTCGACTGGGTCTCGGAAGGAGAGGCCGTGGCGGGCGAGGGCTACCGGGCCAGCCGCGCCCTGGACCTGGTGCTGGAAATGCTGCCCAATGGGCCGGCCATGGACACCCTGGCCTGGGTGCTGAAGTCGCACAACCACCTGTTCAGCCTCAGCCTGGCCTGCCTGGCCGCCAAGCGGGACTACGTCAAGCTGGAGGCCTGGATAACCGAGCGGCTGGCCGAGTACGGCGACCAGTTCGCCCAGGCCGCGCTGAAGTTCCTGGCCGGCCGGGCCGGCCGCATGGTGGGCAAGGACGATCCGACAGACCAGATGCGGGCCGCTCAGGTGGACGCCGTCTCCGTCAAGACCATCCTGCAGTGCCTGGACCGGCGGCAGGACCGGCTGACCTTGGCGTCAGAGATTAAGACCGAGCTCGACCTGATGAAGATTAGCTTTAACAAATATGTCACTTTGGCAACCGGGCGCGACCCTCAACAGCAGCAGCAGCCGCCAGTTCTGCCGCCTCAGCCGCCGCCGCAGCAACAGCAGCAGCCGCCGTTTGCGAAGGCGACCACGGCGGCCGCGGCTGCAGCGATGATTGGAGCGCCGGTGCCCACCATCAGCTCGCAGCTGGCCGGTGAGTTTCACTGCATTTGTTGAAGCATATAGCTGTTGTATCTTATTGTATCAATAAGTGGCTTTTTGTGTGTATCTTAACGCTTCAATGCGAGATGTAGAGGATGGGTGAGGGGGGTCGATATTAATCACAAGCCATGCAGCCGAAACCGCAGCTCACAGGCATAGAAAAATATATAATGGAATTGGAGTCCCACAATTTTGCTGCAATCAGTTGAATGTACATCTGATGCGATTCGCTCACTGAATGTCGGTGATGTGAAAAAAATAAAAATGTTCAGCTGGCTATTTGCAGTAGCTTCACTGTTCGTTGTGATCCAAAACTGATGTATCGAAAAACTGGCAACGCAGTTTGCAACTACTTTACTCTGGTCGCTCGATCCCACAGGCCTGCCTATGTCGCCAGCCTCCGCCATGCTGAAGCAGACTCTGGCCAGCCAACTGCCCGGCTTCGTGCCCCAGCAGCAGCAGCCCGGCCTGGCCACGCCCAAGCACAAGATCCCCATGTCCGCCATTCCCATCGGCTCGCCTGCTGGACTCGCCTTGCCGCCGCCGCAGGTGTCGCAGCAGCCGCCGCAGCCTCCCATGCCGATGTCGATGCACCATCACCCGCACCAGCAGCAGCCCATGCCGTCGATGCCGCCCGCTGGCAGATTCGGTCCCTCGCTGCCGCCTGAACTGACGGCGCCCAGCCCGCCCGAGCTGGACGAGCGCATCAACATGATGATGAAGAGCCTATTCAGCGGCACCATCACCTCCGACGAGGTGTTCAACATGCTGCGCGAGCCCAAGGAGAAGCCGCTGTGCAATTATTTCCTTCGCGTGCTGGTCGACGAGTTCCACCACATTCCCACCAGCTTCCCGCCAAAGCAGCGCGCCATCATGGCCGAGCTGTTCGGCCAGGTGATCGCCCTGGGGTTTCAGCTCACTTCTCACTCTGTGCTGGCCTTCTTCCTGCGCCTGCTCAGCCTGATTGTCACCCGGAATATCGAGACCGAGGCAGAGCAGACATTCTTCAACTTTGGCGTGGACATTCTGTTAAGGTGAGCGACCTTTCCAGCCTGAGTCTTGAAAGAGCCTTGAAAATTGCACCCAAGCACTCATGACATTCAAATCACCTCTTAGCTGTCATTGAAGATCGCCCTCTAGATGTCATTGAGGATGGCCCTCTAGATGCCATTGAGGATCGCCCTCTAGATGCCATTGAGGATCGCCCTCTAGATGCCATTGAGGATCGCCCTCTAGATGCCATTGAGGATCGCCCTCTAGATGCCATTGAGGATCGCCCTCTCGATGTTATTGAGGATCGCCCTCTAGATGCCATTGAGTATCGCCCTCTAAATGTTATTGAGGATGGTCCTCTAGATGCCATTGAGGATCGCCCTCTCGATGTTATTGAGGATCGCCCTCTAGATGTCATTGAGGATCGCCCTCTAGATGTTATTGAGGATGGTCCTCTAGGTGCCATTGAGGATCGCCCTCTAGATGCCATTGAGGATCGCCCTCTAAATGCCATTGAGGATCGCCCTCTAGATGCCATTGAGGATCGCCCTCTAGATGCCATTGAGGATCGCCCTCCAGATGCCATTGAGGATCGCCCTCTAAATGCCATTGAGGATCGCCCTCTAGATGCCATTGAGGATCGCCCTCTCGATGTTATTGAGGATCGCCCTCTAGATGCCATTGAGTATCGCCCTCTAAATGTTATTGAGGATGGTCCTCTAGATGCCATTGAGGATCGCCCTCTCGATGTTATTGAGGATCGCCCTCTAGATGTCATTGAGGATCGCCCTCTAGATGTTATTGAGGATGGTCCTCTAGGTGCCATTGAGGATCGCCCTCTAGATGCCATTGAGGATCGCCCTCTCGATGTTATTGAGGATCGCCCTCTAGATGCCATTGAGGATCGCCCTCTAGATGCCATTGAGGATCGCCCTCTAGATGCCATTGAGGATCGCCCTCTAGATGTTATTGAGGATCGCCCTCTAGATGCCATTGAGTATCGCCCTCTAGATGTCATTGAGGATCGCCCTCTAGATGTCATTGAGGATCGCCCTCTAAATGTTATTGAGGATGGCCCTCTAGATGCCATTGAGTATCGCCTTCTAGATGTTATTGAGGATGGTCCTCTAGGTGCCATTGAGGATCGCCCTCTAGATGCCATTGAGGATCGCCCTCTCGATGTTATTGAGGATCGCCCTCTAGATGCCATTGAGTATCGCCCTCTAAATGTTATTGAGGATGGTCCTCTAGATGCCATTGAGGATCGCCCTCTCGATGTTATTGAGGATCGCCCTCTAGATGTCATTGAGGATCGCCCTCTAGATGTTATTGAGAATGGTCCTCTAGGTGCCATTGAGGATCGCCCTCTAGATGCCATTGAGGATCGCCCTCTAGATGTCATTGAGGATCGCCCTCTAGATGCCATTGAGGATCGCCCTCTAGGTGCCATTGAGGATCGCCCTCTAGATGCCATTGAGGATCGCCCTCTCGATGTTATTGAGGATCGCCCTCTAGATGTCATTGAGGATCGCCCTCTAGATGCCATTGAGGATCGCCCTCTAGATGCCATTGAGGATCGCCCTCTAGATGTTATTGAGGATCGCCCTCTAGATGCCATTGAGTATCGCCCTCTAGATGTCATTGAGGATCGCCCTCTAGATGTCATTGAGGATCGCCCTCTAAATGTTATTGAGGATGGCCCTCTAGATGCCATTGAGTATCGCCTTCTAGATGTTATTGAGGATCGCCCTCTCGATGCCATTGAGGATCGCCCTCTCGATGTTATTGAGGATCGCCCTCTCGATGTTATTGAGGATCGCCCTCTAGATGTCATTGAGGATCGCCCTCTAGATGTCATTGAGGATCGCCCTCTAAATGTCATTGAGAATGGCCTTGGCATCTCGAATTGCAACTCTGGCTGCCCGCAGGTGCAAGAGTAGCCTGGTGAACTATCGCCAGGTGGCGGCCCACCTGCTGGCCAGCAACAACTTCGCCAAGTTCCCCAAGGACCTGCAGATCGGCATCCAGCTGGCCGCCAGGTCCCAGCAGAGCGGCGATCCCGACTCGCAGATTCGCCGAGCCGGCGAAGGCGAAATCAACGAAGAGGCGGCCGTCCCGCCGGAGGGCGTACAGGACGCGGTGTTCTTCATCTTCAACAACCTGAGCAAGATAAACATGAGCACCAAGTCGGAAGAGCTGCGCAGAGCCGTCCCGGACGAGTTCATGCCCTGGCTCGGCCAGTACCTGGTGATGAAGCGAGTCACCACCGAGCCAAACTTCCATCAGCTGTTCGTAGACCTGATGGACGCGCTGAATGTGCCCCGCCTGCGCGAGATCGTCCTGCAGCAGACCTTCCGCAGCATCCGCGCCCTGCTGCAGAACATGCGCCCGGACCTCAACGACTACAACGATCGCTCGCTGCTGAAAAACATCGGGCACTTTCTGGGCCTGCTCACCCTAGCAAAGAACCGGCCAATCCTGTTTGACGACATGGACCTGAAGGGCCTGCTGTTGGAGGCCTATTGCAAGGGCCAGGTAGAGATGCACTACGCCGTGCCGTTCGTAGCCCGCACTCTGGAGGCCTGCTCCCTGAGCCCCGTGTTCCGGCCGCCCAGCCCCTGGACCATGGGCATCGTCCGTGTGCTCAAGGAGCTGCACATGGACAAGGCGGTGAAGAACTCGCTCAAATTCGAAGTGGAAATCCTGTGCAAGAAGCTGGAAATCAACTTTGACCAGCTTGATCCCGCCTACTACTTGCGCGATAGCGACCGAATCCGCCAGATCGAAGTGGAGAACTGCCTTATCCGGGGCTCCGCTGCCGGCGCCCGCGGCTCTGCAGCCGCACCGTCCACCGCCGCTGAGCACGAGCAGCAGCTGCCGCCCAGGATGACCGCCCCAGCCGAGGAGTTCGAGCCGCAGCAGCCGCTGCCGCCGCCGTCCCAGCAGCAGCTGCCGCCTCAGATGCACCTCGACCCGTCAGCGTTGCAGCTCATGCAGCAGCAGGGCGGCATGAACCCGCCGCTGCCGAGGTTCAAGTGGACCGACATCGAAACCAGTCGACCGCTAAGCGCCTTCTTCAACGTGAATCTCGGCCTCCCGCTGCTTCAGGCCAGCCCAGGCCTGGCCAGCGGCATCCGACAGACCCTGGAGCTCACAGTCGGCGAGCTGATGGAGCCTGTGGCTCAGCGCTGCGTTCGGATCGTCCTCGGCACCGTGGAGGGCGTCGTGCGCAAAGACTTTGCCCTGGACGACGACGAAAGCCACCTTAGGTCGGCGGCGCACAACATGACCCGCTGCCTGACTGCCGGCATGGCCCTCATCACCTGCCGAGAGGCGCTGAGCGTCAACATGGAGACCAAGCTCAAGCAGCAGTTCATGCAGGGCCTTAGCTCTCCCACCGCCCATCAGCGCGAGTTGATCGAGGACGCCGCCCGCGTCATCGCCCAGGACAACTTCGAGCTGGGCACGGCCTACATACAGAAGGTGTGCGTTGAGAAGGCCCTGGTGCAGGTGGACGTGACCCTGGAGACCGAGTACCGGCTGCGCATCCACGCCCGGCAGGAGGGCAGGCGGTACTTCGACCAGCAGCAGCTGAGCTACCAGAACGAGTTCATGCCGCCCCTGCTGCGCAAGGCCGTGGGGCCACCACCGCTCAACAGCCTGGCCGTGTACTCCGAGTACGCCAACTGCGTTCCCGGCTTCGCCAGTGACGCTCCGCCCGCCGTTCCTCCGCCCATGCCGGCCATGGCCGCCGCCCAGCCTTCGCAGCCGCCTCAGCAGCCACCTCCGCAGGCGTCGCAGGTGGCCGCACCGGCGCAGCCGCAGCACCGCAACGAGGTTGCCCAGCTGTTCGACACCATCGTGGCCGAGGTTGAACGGCAGTCGCAGTACATCGCCAACTCGTCCAGCCTGGCTACGCCAACTTCAACAGCCGCGGCCGGTGCCGGCATCGGGGACAGCGCCCAGCTGGTGCAGCGCCTCCGCGTGCTGGTCGAGCGGGCCAAGCGTGCCAAGTCGTCCGCCAACGACGCTTACGCTAGCAAAGTGGTGGAGGCGGCCGTCCAGTCGCTGTTCCAGACGTTCCGGCGCCACCCAATGCAGGCGCAATTCCCCCAGGAGGTGCTGGAGCGCTACAAGGAGGCGCACACTGTGGTGCTCAGGCTGATGTACCAGCCCAAGCTCAGCGGCCTGGGCTACTCCAGCTGCATGAGTCACGTGGTGACGCAGATCTGGACGGACATGCCGGAGCCGCAGAAGTGGAATAGCGACGCCTTCATCGAGCTACTAAAGATTCACATCGTCAGTCTGCAGGCTGTGGACTCGCACCTGGCCAAGCAGATCCGGCAGAGCAACCTGCGAGCCCTGCGGTTTGTCATGGACCTGTTCCACGCGCTGGTGCTCAACGACAGCCGGGAGCAGACTGTGCTCAACGAGTGCGACCTCACCGGCACCATCGCGGTGATCGCCCATCTGATTGAGAAGTCTCCGCCAGATCACGTGCCCAGGGAGTACGTCCAGGTCTACCACCAGGTGCGCGGCCTGCTGGACTTTGGCCTGCTGGAGGCCCACCAGCAGCCCGCCACCACCTATCTGTACAGCGGCTGCTCCCAGGCCAGGGAGTTCGACGATCCACACTGGCTGCAGGAGGCCAGCGAGAACCTCATGAAGAAGTGGTACACCATGTACAGCACCCAGCGGGTGGTGGACCAGCGCGGGTTCAACACCTTCGTGAAGGATATGACGACGTTTGGAATACTAAAGACCGACGATATCATTACTAGGTAAATCTGTGGCTTTATAATATGTACTCTTAAATAATCTGAGATTCAGGATCTCATCTGCCCCATAGTCGCACCTGAGATTCAGATCTGCCCCCATAATCTGCATCTGAGATTCAGGATCTCATGTCTGCCACATAATCTGCATCTGAGATTCAGGATCTCATGTCTGCCACATTATCTGCATCTGAGATTCAGGATCTCATGTCTGCCCCATAATCTGCATCTGAGATTCAGAATCTCATGTCTGCCCCATAATCTGCATCTGAGATTCAGGATCTCATGTCTGCCCCATAATCTGCATCTGAGATTCAGGATCTCATGTCTGCCCCATCATCTGCATCTGAGATTCAGGATCTCATGTCTGCCACATCATCTGCATCTGAGATTCAGGATCTCATGTCTGCCACATAATCTGCATCTGAGATTCAGGATCTCATGTCTGTCCCGTAGTCTGCACTTGGGATACAAAACCATCAACTTCAAAGCGTTCCTCATTAGACTGCCAAACTTAGACTTGCTTAATTCAGCCATATCCTCCCCGAATCACTGCTCCACCCCTCCCACCGCTGCAGGTTCTTCCGGCTGACCACCGACTACGTGATGGAGCACTGCTTCCGCGCTCTGCTCAAGTCCGGTCAGGAGGTCCTTGGCAACCGGGTCAGCTGCTATCAGGAGCTGGACGCCTACATCCGCCTCATCGCCGTGATGGTGAAGCACAGCGGCGAGCATGGGGCCGCCGCAGACATAGAGAGACAGCGAGAGCGCGAGGGCAGCGCCAGCACGAAGATCAACCTGCTGAACAAAATCCTCGGCATCATTTCCGGCACCCTGCTGCAGGAGCAGGACATCCGGTCTGACCGGTTCCACCCGATGCCCTTCCAGCGGATCTTCATCCTTCTGTTCAGCGAGCTGCTCTCCCCGGCCACCGCCGATGCTGACAGCCCGCAGATCAACACCCTGACCACCTTGACCGTCCCCATGCTGGCGGCCTTCGCCAATGCGCTGCACATCGTCAGGCCTGCCAAGGCGCCGTCCTTCACCTACAGCTGGGTAAGGCGCTTGCTTTATGGCTTCTTCACTGACACCGGCCGTTTTGCGTTCTCTGGCCGCCGCCAGATCCTCAGTTGCTGGGCCACCGCCACCTCACTCCCAGATCCTCAGTTGCTGGGCCACCGCCACCTCACTCCCAGATCCTCAGTTGCTGGGCCACCGCCACCTCACTCCCAGATCCTCAGCTGCTAGGCCACGGCCACCTCACTCCCAGATCCTCAGCTGTTGGGCCACCGCCACCTCACTCCCAGATCCTCAGCTGTTGGGCCACCGCCACCTCACTCCCAGATCCTCAGTTGCTAAGCCATCGCCACTTCACTCCCAGATCCTCGCTGGGCCACTGCCCCCCCCCTCCCAGATCCCCTAATGACTTTGCCACCCTCTTGGGTCGCGTATCAGTTTCCCAGTGCCAGCACCGCATCCTCACCAGCGCCCCAACCTGCGCACCCCCAGGTGGAGTGCATCTCGCACCGGTCCGTGCTGTCCAAGTACCTCGGCAACCAGGCGGCCTGGTCCATGTACGCCCAGCTGCTGGTGGACCTTCTGAAGTTTATCGCGCCATTCCTGGCCACCGCCAACTTCATCAAGACTGTGCACCTGCTGTACCGCGGCACCCTGCGCCTCATCCTGGTGCTGCTGCACGATTTCCCGGACTTCATCAGCGAGTATCACCATGCCCTGTGCGACGTGATCCCCGCCAACTGCATCCAGCTCCGCAACCTCGTCCTGTCCGCCTTTCCCAAGTTCGTGCAGCTGCTGGACCCCATCCAGAGCCCGGCCTCGCAGTGCTGCGCCCTGCCGGAGATGCAGCAGGAGCCGCGCGGCTCCTTCGCCGGCCTGGAGACCAACATCCCCGCCAAGCTGCGCGAGGAGGTTGACGGCTTCCTGGCCACGCGGAAGCCGGTGCAGTTCCTCACGGACGTGCAAAGCCGCATCCGGGCTGACGACGGCGAGGAGGGCCGGCGCTACCACGTCGAGCTCACCAACGCGCTGGTGCTGTACGTCGGCAGGCGGGCCGTCAAGCGGATCAACGAGAGCGGCAACTCGCTGCAGCCGTACAACATGACTCACTGCGTTGAGACCGAGACCCTGCAGGCTCTGGTCATGCTGTGCTGTACCGAGGGCCGCTACCTGCTGCTCAACGCCATGGCCAATCAGCTGCGCTATCCGAACTCGCACACCTTCTACTTCAATCAGATCCTGTTGTTCTTCTTCCGCGAGAGCAACAACGAGCAGATTAAGGAGCAGATTACCAGGTGATTACATAACTTGATTAAAAACCCAAATGGTGTTCAGTTGATAAACTGTTTAATGGTTTCGTTTGCTAGCAGAACCAAGGGTGTTACAGAAGGATCCTAGGGTGTTACAGAAGGATCATAGGCCCTAGGGTGTTACAGAAGGATCATAGGCCCTAGGGTGTTACAGAAGAATCATAGGCCCTATGGTGTTACAGAAAAATCATAGGCCCTAGGGGTGTTACAAGAGGATTCTATGGTGTCAGAAAAGGCTGCAAGGGGAAACGTGGGGCAGCCACAGTAAGTAAAACTAAAGCTGGAATCACTAAATGGCATCCTTCAGCTGATTTCAATCTCGAGCCCGCCTTCCCCCCCCCCCCCGAACCGCAGGGTGCTGCTGGAGCGCCTGATCGTGAACCGGCCGCATCCGTGGGGTCTCCTGCTGACCTTCACCGAGCTGCTGAAGAATCCCAGCTACAAGTTCTGGGATCACGAGTTCGTGCGCTGCTCGCCGAGCATTGAAAAGTGAGTCAGCTATCGGAGCTTGAAATTTGTTATTTTGCCTGTGTCACAGGGCTATTCACCTGGGCCTGTGTGTCACAGGGCTATTCACCTGGGCCTGTGTGTCACAGGGCTATTCACCTGGGCCTGTGTGTCACAGGGCTATTCACCTGGGCCTGTGTGTCACAGGGCTATTCACCTGGGCCTGTGTGTCACAGGGCTATTCACCTGGGCCTGTGTGTCACAGGGCTATTCACCTGGGCCTGTGTGTCACAGGGCTATTCACCTGGGCCTGTGTGTCACAGGGCTATTCACCTGGGCCTGTGTGTCACAGGGCTATTCACCTGGGCCTGTGTGTCACAGGGCTATTCACCTGGGCCTGTGTGTCACAAGGCTATTCACCTGGGCCTGTGTGTCACAAGGCTATTCACCTGGGCCTGTGTGTCACAGGGCTATTCACCTGGGCCTGTGTGTCACAAGGCTATTCACCTGGGCCTGTGTGTCACAAGGCTATTCACCTGGGCCTGTGTGTCACAAGGCTATTCACCTGGGCCTGTGTGTCACAGGGCTATTCACCTGGGCCTGTGTGTCACAAGGCTATTCACCTGGGCCTGTGTGTCACAAGGCTATTCACCTGGGCCTGTGTGTCACAGGGCTATTCACCTGGGCCTGTGTGTCACAAGGCTATTCACCTGGGCCTGTGTGTCACAGGGCTATTCACCTGGGCCTGTGTGTCACAAGGCTATTCACCTGGGCCTGTGTGTCACAAGGCTATTCACCTGGGCCTGTGTGTCACAGGGCTATTCACCTGGGCTCTTGTGGCCTGAAAACTGATTAATAATCTTGCCACATACTGCAATCACTGCTGGCCATTGCGCTTTCCCCGGGCCCGCTGCGTCAGCCATAAAAGCCTGTCCTAATTGGTTGGCTAAACTAATTGGATTGAAAACCTAATCAAATCGGTGCGGGACCCAAGTGTAGCTGCGATGAAGGCGAGCTGGGATTCTGTGCAGGGCTTGTCAGTCTCTGGGCAGCACTGTTTATTCGGCCGCAATCTGGGCTTCGAGCGGCGCATTGTCTGCGTGTCCCCAGCTGTCCCGGCTGCTCCGGCCAATAATCTGGCCAAATTGCATCGTAAAAACATTATATTTCTGCTTCAAGGAAACACTGCTATCGCTTGCTTGCGTCCATAGACCTGCCGCTGTGCCACTTTCAGTTTCCTGGCTGGGCTGGGGGGGCAGCTCAGTGATGGCGATAATAATGAGAATGCTCAAGCACTGAGCAGCTTTCCGTGTGTGTACCCCCTGTGAATGCCCACTTTATTTCCCTTTTCTCATAATTTTCATTCTCTTCATTCCTTATTTGATTCGATAATGAACTGTGCCTCTCCGGCCAAAATAACACCTGGGGGCTTTGCTAATTACATGACTACTGTGCTCACATTGAGAATTTGTCCACATTGTTTGCATTTTCTCGGCGTGGATTCGAAGTCCGGGATCTGAGGGTTGAGACTGCACCTGGGAATCTGGGAGTTGAGACTGCATCTGGGGATCTGAGGGTTGAGACTGCACCTGGGAATCTGGGGGTTGAGACTGCATCTGGGAATCAGGGGGTTGAGACTGCACCTGGGAATCTGGGGGTTGAGACTGCATCTGGGGATCTGGGGGTTGAGACTGCACCTGGGAATCTGGGGGTTGAGACTGCACCTGGGAATCTGGGGGTTGAGACTGCACCTGGGAATCTGGGGGTTGAGACTGCACCTGGGAATCTGGGGGTTGAGACTGCACCTGGGAATCTGGGAGTTGAGACTGCACCTGGGAATCTGGGGGTTGAGACTGCACCTGGGAATCTGGGAGTTGAGACTGCACCTGGGAATCTGGGAGTTGAGACTGCACCTGGGAATCTGGGAGTTGAGACTGCATCTGGGGATCTGGGGGTTGAGACTGCATCTGGGGATCTGGGGGTTGAGACTGCATCAGGGGATCTGGGGGTTGAGACTGCATCTGGGGATCTGGGGGTTGAGACTGCATCTGGGGATCTGGGGGTTGAGACTGCATCTGGGGATCTGGGGGTTGAGACTGCATCTGGGGATCTGGGGGTTGAGACTGCATCTGGGGATCTGGGGGTTGAGACTGCACCTGGGAATCTGGGGGTTGAGACTGCACCTGGGAATCTGGGAGTTGAGACTGCACCTGGGAATCTGGGAGTTGAGACTGCATCTGGGAATCTGGGGGTTGAGACTGCACCTGGGAATCTGGGGGTTGAGACTGCACCTGGGAATCTGGGGGTTGAGACTGCACCTGGGAATCTGGGGGTTGAGACTGCACCTGGGAATCTGGGGGTTGAGACTGCACCTGGGAATCTGGGAGTTGAGACTGCACCTGGGAATCTGGGGGTTGAGACTGCACCTGGGAATCTGGGAGTTGAGACTGCACCTGGGAATCTGGGAGTTGAGACTGCACCTGGGAATCTGGGAGTTGAGACTGCACCTGGGAATCTGGGAGTTGAGACTGCATCTGGGGATCTGGGGGTTGAGACTGCATCTGGGGATCTGGGGGTTGAGACTGCATCAGGGGATCTGGGGGTTGAGACTGCATCTGGGGATCTGGGGGTTGAGACTGCATCTGGGGATCTGGGGGTTGAGACTGCATCTGGGAATCTGGGGGTTGAGACTGCATCTGGGGATCTGGGGGTTGAGACTGCATCTGGGGATCAGGGGGTTGAGACTGCATCTGGGGATCTGGGGGTTGAGACTGCATCAGGGGATCTGGGGGTTGAGACTGCATCAGGGGATCAGGGGATAATAATCCCTGACTTGAGTAGCTTATCCCCCAATCAGTTGGCCTAAGGTGTCGCTTCTGTCACACGAAACATTGTTAAGAGCCTCGTTTGATGGAGTGCAAAGTTGCCTGACAGGCTGTCAGATTGAGCTGTGAAGGGATCGAGAACTTGGGATTTCTTTCCCGCCTACGTAGTCCCCATTACCTTATTTGCGGCTCCATTAAGTGCATTCTTTGACCATGAGCATCGGTTGATGACGCCACAATCTCCCCTTCATTCGCCCCGCAGACTCCTGGAGTCCGTGGCCCGCTCTTGCGTTCCCGGCTTCCGGCTGCCTCCGCCGACACCGCTGCCCTTGACTGCCTCGGCCAGCGTCGCAGCCGCAGCCGCTGTCACCTCCTCGGCCGCTGGCGGAGTGCCGACCTCGGCCACCGGAGCGGCCTCGATGGCCAACGGGCCGCCGCCGGTGTCCGCCATCAACTCGCAGTGAGCAGCGGCCAAGAGCAGAAGACACTCGAGCTGACTCTAAGTTGCACCCCCCGTGTTTTTGCTGCCGTCTCCCCTGCTAACAATTCGCCGTCTGTGCCGTTCCGACTGTCCTGTTTGATTTTGCACCTGCACAGAGCCTGCAACTCTGCTTGTTATAATCTGCCGATTTTTATCCCATTGTTGAGAATCCGTGAAGCAGCTGCAATCCGCATATCAGCGCGCCCCCTCCCAATTTCTTTTCTTCTCGACAGTCTCTGGCGCCCTCCGTTCCGTTGTTAAGGCGCCCGCCCTGTGCTGCGAATTGAACTTAGAAAATTCCTCTATAAATTCCCCGCATTGGCAATTGTTTTTTAATCTGCGCGACACCCCTTAGCACTGTCAGGCCTTGTGTTATAAACCGCGTCTCCCCCCTGTTCATTTTTGCTCTCTTCATTTTTATCGCGCAAAACCCATTGCTGCGGGCGCCGTCCCGCTCTGCATTCGCCGGCCCCGCTGCTCTCTCTATAAATTTGCCCCCCTGGCAGCGCGCTGTGTTCGCACAAGCAGACTAATTACTACTATATCCATTACTCTCGCTATTTACTATACTACTATTATTATTACTGTTATACAGCGCTCGGACGGTTCTTTTCTTTAATAAACTTCGTCTTTAAGTAGCCGCCCGCGTCAACCAGCTCTGATCTCCCCACCTTGCTATGCTATAATTACTGCTGTAGGCTTGCTGTTGTCAACCCTGCCGCCCCCGCCATGCTGACTGTCACTCTCCATCTGGCACTCCGCCTGTCACCCTCCAACTGTCGATCTCGCATTGCATTGCTGTTGTTGAGGCGCTCAGCGGCGCGATGCTGAAAGCTCAGGGTCCTACTGGCCAGCGAGCGAAACTCCGAGGGATTTCAGATGCGAGACTGGCTGCCGGCTGGCGGTCTGCGGCAAAATACATTTTCAAAGACGCAAAAAAACTAATATAAGCTGCCTCGGGCCCGCCAACCAGTTGAAAAATGTGCATTTTGGCTTCTCTGCCTTCCACTGTGTTTCCTGATTTTCGATTCAGCTCGGGTTTTCAATTCACTTCGGTTGGAAGGTTGGTTTCTTACACCTTACACCAAATCGGTCTCAGGACCCGCTCCTTACACCAAATCGGTCTCAGGACCCGCTCCTTACACAAAATCGGTCTCAGGACCCGCTCCTTACACAAAATCGGTCTCAGGACCCGCTCCTTACACAAAATCGGTCTCAGGACCCGCTCCTTACACCAAATCGGCTTCAGGACCCGCTCCTTACACAAAATCGGCCTCAGGACCCGCTCCTTACACAAAATCGGCCTCAGGACCCGCTCCTTACACAAAATCGGTCTCAGGACCCGCTCCTTACACAAAATCGGTCTCAGGACCCGCTCCTTACACCAAATCGGCTTCAGGACCCGCTCCTTACACCAAATCGGCTTCAGGACCCGCTCCTTACACCAAATCGGCTTCAGGACCCGCTCCTTACACAAAATCGGCCTCAGGACCCGCTCCTTACACAAAATCGGCCTCAGGACCCGCTCCTTACACCAAATCGGCTTCAGGACCCGCTCCTTACACCAAATCGGCCTCAGGACCCGCTCCTTACACCAAATCGCACTCAGAACCCGCTCTGCATGGCATCATCGTATGCTTCCTTGGAAAAGCATATTGCATTTTTTGACCATTCGATTCTTGCGAAAACTTTGATTTCATTCGTTATGAGACTTTCTCTGTTTGATAATGTCCAAATTGACTGCCTGGCGGCCTCAAAGAGATGAGGAAAAAGCAGCTGTAAAAAGAATCGCACACGTGTCAGTCCAATGCATTTCGCCCTGGGTGGTTGTATTTAATCGTGGCGTGAAAAACACGAACTAACTTCACTGATGCTGAGCCTTTTGATGTGGTCTGGTTGCTTTTGCATTTGCCTTCTCTGCTCATTTTCCTTGACGCTTGCCGCCATCGCTTTGAGTCTCCCCTGCATCTATATTGAGCATTAGCGACTGGTCCTATATCAGCCCAACGTCATATCCCATCTCACATCCCATCCCCAAATCCCATCTCACCATATTCTCATATCCTATCTCAAATCCCATTCCCATGTCTCATCTTATCCCATTCCCTTATCCCATCTCACATCCCATTCCAATATCTTATCCCGCATCCTATTCTGATCTCACATCCCGTTCCCATGTCTCATCTCGCATTCCATTCCCATGTCTCATCTCCTCCCAACAGCTAAACTCCCCCCCCTTGGCGCGGCGCGGCTGGCTGGGTGTAAAATTGCAGGAATGTGGCTGTCAGTGGCAGTCAGGGATTGCGATTACTTCGGCCGAGCACCGAAGACGATCCGGCAGCTGCTGGCCAAGTGGCAACGCACCAGCACGGTCGCTCATGGCAACTCTGGCCGACTTCGTAGGCCGGCATCAACAGGCTCTTGTTAAGCATGTTACGGCAAGTTGCTGTCCTGCTTCGAGTTCGCGGGCGGCGTACACGCGCTAACTGACTTCTAGTGAGAGACTTGAATGTGTACTTTTGTGTGATGCGATGCACTTTACTGCTGCAGCCTTCTGCTGAGGCGCAGTGGCTGTTACGCAACTGCTGAGCCGCGGAACCCAGCAAGCGACAGCCTCGCCGCGCTAGGTGGGGGGGGGGGGGGTTCAGCTGTCGCTGAGTGTATGTGTAGGGTGCACCGGGCAGTGCAGGCACGCACGTACATGTAATTATGTTTAGCGGTAAGCGTTTCCTGAATTCTGAGTAGCGCAGCGCAGACCTTCGTACATTTTTATCCATTATTATCTCTCCCCTGTCAGTGCTGTTCGTTATCCCATTTTCTTATCCAACAGGTCTTGTATAGGAGTTTCTTCCCTTAGTTTAGGGATCAGGACTTGTCTGCGCTGAGCCGAGACCCCCCACTTGGCTGTTCGCATGACTGCCGGAGACGCACCGCAGCGGCCGCGCCCGTTTGTCCCCCGCAATTCCCAAATGAAGTTATGCGGATTTTCTTCGATGCGTCGCTTTTTTCCTCTTCCCCTTTCTTGGCGTCGAAATTATGGTTGTCGAGCTTCCAGCTACAGGGAGCAATCATAATTCGATTGAGCGCACAGACCCCAGTTTGTACAGTTGTCCTTTGGCAGTGACTATCTCATCTTGTTAGCTAATTTGCTTTGTAGGCGAGACTGTTTCAGGTGCTGCAGAAGGCGATCGCGCCGCGGAATGGACTCAGCCGCAGTGCAGGCACACATTTGAAAAGCCAGTTTGAAGTCACCACCAGTCAAGACAGAGTCAAGATATTCAAGGAATATTTTAGATTATGACTTTGCTATTTTATATTTTAACTCATAAACAAAATGGTTCGAGCGTCAGAAATAGATATTTTTGTTATAAATGGTGCGAAATTAAAGCTAGCCGAGTACATCCCGTGGCTCTGTTCCAGCCAGGAGGCAAATCTCATCAGCTCCTGCAGATTCAACTTTAAGCGTCTTGGAAGTGGGATGGCGGTATCGCATACAAGACCAAAACAGTGACGTGCAGACTGGATTGGGGTTGGGGCAGGGAATGTACACGGATAGCTAATGTACAGAGCCGGGCTGGCCAGAGCCGGGTGAGTGGGTGGGCATGTCTACCCAAACAGCCAGGGGCAGAAAACATAAGAGTGGAGTTGGGGTGGCGGCATCACGTGACCCAGGCCCAGACAGACGTGGACTCTAGGATGGTGGGTGGTTGTGAATCGCTGCTAAAGTGCAAGCGATTTCGTGAGCGTGCAGACAGTTGGTGCCTTGGTGAGTGGTCGCGTTATCAGCTGTTTATCAGAGTATCTGTTTATCAGATCTGGCCATCAATCAAATCGCCAGATGTACATTAACTTTTAATGTGTGCATCTAAGGCTCGTTCATAAAAAAAGCCAACAAATCACAAAGTGCACATGATTCCCAGTTCGAACGGACCTTCAGTAGCGCAGGCGCATCTCGGCACAGGTTACACGCCTCAGACACCTTGACATTTATTCATCATATTAACATCTACTGAGTGACTGAGTCCCATGTTCCCTCAAAATGTAATGCAACTTTTGTAATCCGCCCGAAGGAAGTATACGTTTACGAGTAACTAATCTGGAGCATTTAACTCATCTCAATCCTTAGAACAGTGTATTACTGGTTTTGTCATAATAAATACATGTAGCTCCGACTCATTTGTTCCCTTCTCTTGAGTTTTTCCCATCGTTGCCCAATTACAAAGCAATTATGAATTAATTTGAATTCCAAGAAGAAAAACGGCTCTGCACGTTATGTGCTTTTGATAAATTAATTTCTCTCATACCTTTGCTTGTCATTAACAGCACGGCGCAATCTCCTTACTCTTTCTAATTGATCAGTGCAGTCAGGCAGGTTGAATTTGGGTGGCTGCATCGCTTCGTCTCCACCCACCGCCAACCTCGGCCTCCGCAGCGCCATCACTGGCGGAGAGGAGGCTGGATGGCCGCGCCCGCCCCAGCCTCCTGCAGCGGCCTCCTATATTTTTACTCGGTAAAAGTCGGCCGTCAGGAAAGTCGCCGATAAAGGAAGGAAGCGCACTCAGCCCTCAACCTCCGCCAGCGACTGCAGCAGCCCGACTCCGCCAGCCTTGAATAAAGTCAGGTGAGAAAGTTGCTTCAGCAGGCCAGAGAGACCCAGAGAGTATCAGAGAGCGGCTGCACTCGCTCAATACTGAGTGAGCAGACTGCGGGCAGCTGCAACTGACTTTAGACACTAATTGAGAACAATTAATAAGGGCCAGGGAGTCGATATGCACAGAGGTCTCCTTGCCAGTCGATATGCAAATGAAAAGCCTGGCTGGGCGGAAAGTCGCCTTCAATGCCCAGCAACACAGCGAAGGTCTCCGATGGGATCTATAGATAGCTGTGGGCCGTGTCCGCGCCCTCTGTTGCCGCCATGATGAGCAGCTCTCCCGATCCGCAATCAGCTTGTCCTGCAGCCAACATCGTCTCCGTTTATCCCCTGCAATCGATACCTCAGTAATCTCTTGTCTGCCGCGGATCTTTATGGCCCCGGGATATCAGCCGCGGTCTCGAACCCGACTCAAATGAAAAATTCATCTGCAAAGCAGCCGCTTGCGCAGAATTTTTGCTGAATTCTGACTTGAACTGCAGGCATGTCCGCTTGCGGTCTCGCGTGCGCTATGGTTGCTTATAATGAGGCTGAATAATTAATTAGCCCCAACCAGGGCTGCTGCATCCTCTCAATGAGTCCGCGCAGTTTTCTAAGCCTCTTGAAGTTTTTTCTTGGCTAACTTTTTTGAGGCGCATCTTAGCGATTGGAAACAATTAGTCGTACAATTTTGCTGCCATGAATTCACGTGAAACTGTCTTTTGTCCCTGTCTAACTGACAAAAACCTCCTTGCAGAACCCAAGACGAAAATAGACTGTCTATCTACTGAAGCCACGCTGAAATGCGCCACAATTCCACCTGCCGGATTGGCCTGGCCTGCCTGATGGCCTTTCTGCTCTGTGCTGGAGTGACCCACTGCGAGGTGCGTGACGGGCTGGGTGACTGGCTGGGTGACTGGCTGGGTGACGGGCTGGGTGAGAAGCTGGATAAACTTGACCTCAAAGAAAACTCGCCTGTGAGCAAGGCATCCGGCCTCTGTGCAATGCCAGCAAGCGTCTGAGTTCTGTTTCAGTCACGCAGTCGGCGAAATGACGGCGAAATTTAATGTCATTTAAATGCCGACAGTTAAATGACAGCAATTTGCATTTCCAACAGGAGAATTCCATTAAGGCTCTGGAAGAAACGTTTTAGGGAGTTTAGCGATCTGAAAGTGACTTCAAAGTGCAGATTTGGAGATTTAGTTTCGCTACAATTGATCTTAAAACTGATCTCTCCAGATGCCCGACTCCAAAGCCATGGAAGATGACAGTCGGGATGAAGAGAAGAGGTTCGACCCGCTGATGATGAAGAAGTTCGACCCGCTGATGATGAAGAAGTTCGACCCGCTGATGATGAAGAAGTTCGACCCGCTGATGATGAAGAAGTTCGACCCGCTGATGATGAAGAAGTTCGACCCGCTGATGATGAAGAAGTTCGACCCGCTGATGATGAAGAAGTTCGACCCGCTGATGATGAAGAAGTTCGACCCGCTGATGATGAAGAAGTTCGACCCGCTGATGATGAAGAAGTTCGACCCGCTGATGATGAAGAAGTTCGACCCGCTGATGATGAAGAAGTTCGACCCGCTGATGATGAAGAAGTTCGACCCGCTGATGATGAAGAGGTTCGACCCGCTGATGATGAAGAAGTTCGACCCGCTGATGATGAAGCGCAGGTTTCTCCGCAAGCTTCACCGCCTGCACGAGTGAACTCAGCACAGAACCTTTCAGCCGTAGATTTCACACTTGAAGACCTGTCCTCACTTTCGGTGACTCAGAGTAGAGCAGAGCAGAGTTTGCGGTAGTGGGTGAAACTAACTACTGATGAAGCTACTATATTCGATTCCGAAATACACCAATTGAGCAAACTCGCTAGCCAGGGAAGCTCGGTGCAGATTATCTTGAGCAGTCCGCGCCAATGTCACTTAACGATTATTTTTATATTTTGAGCATGAATTGCAGAACAGTCGGCTCTCTGATTCCAAATTTAAGCTACTGATCAAGAACTTCTGCATCACTCTGCAGCCCGCATTCGTGCAGGGCAGCTCAGATCTGCCGCTGAGGTGCTCAAATTACCAATTTAGATTGCTGGAGCCCCCAGGCCGCGGAATTGAAAGCTGAGAGGTGAGAGGAAAACAGAACTGTGTTTCAGGTGCACGGCAGGTCTGAGTCCAGTGAGCCCTTGTGAGCCGAAGTGGAGCTAATTATGATTGACACGGGAGCCTCCGCTGCAGTGCCGCGAAATTCTTCGGCTATTTCAGAGGCTCTTTGAGATTCTTTATTCCCAAAGAAGCCGTAGGCGGATCCAAAAATGTCCCAGAGCTTCGTCTGAGCTGCTGCCTCCAGTCCGTCATCAAATGACCGAAGATGGATTTCCTGCTGCTGAAGCCAGCCATCCCGCGCCGCTGCAGAATTATTGAGCCTCATCAATTACCCCCCCCCCCAGCTTACGCGGGTCTCAGCTTCCCTCAATCCTTCATCGTTCGGATTTTTTATTGTTTTAAAATAGGCCAACCAAGCGATCACAAAGCGATTAGGTAGACTTCCAAGAAACAGCAGCAGTCACCCGCACCTGACCAGGCCTTGGCAAACACGGGACTGCCTGAGCTGCCCACCTGAGCAAAGTGGTTCGGCGCGCCAGCAAGAGGCTGCCTGTGCTCACCGAATGGCAACAATGCTGCTGCGGGGGAGACACTGAGGCTGTTTGCTCTCAGCAAGCAGAGCCGGCATCGGGGCTGTTTTTACACCATCAGAAACTGACTGATGCTGCACGGCATCATCGCTGCCGCTCTCAAGACCCGGCAGGGCCCAGGAAGGCATTAGCGGGGCTGTCAATCACACGGACTGCGACTCGCCCCACAGACCACCATTAGAGTCGCACTCGGCGCTGATGCCCCTCGGCGATTAAAAAGCTGCGTTCTTTACGGCGTCCCTCCTGCAGGCAGCAACAGTTTTTTATGACTGATGAGTCTGACGCCATTTCTGTCTGAGACTGGCGCGAGGCATTACAGGTGCGATAATTGGCCTGGACTTTCCTCTAGGAGAGCTTGCTTTTAGTGGCAGCAGACTTGCCAATTTGCTTTGGCACAGCTCTTGTGGAGCTGTCAGGCGGCCTATTTTTAGGGCCCAGCTGCTTTTTATAATGGGGCAGACTGTCTGATAGGCGAGTTGGTTGAAGTCCGCAAAACATTTGCAAATTGTCGAATTGCTTTTGCGAGACAGTGCAGCGCTAAATTGTTCCCTCAAGTCCTGCTGACACAGCCAGCATCCCTGCTGACAGTTTCCTCTAGTCCTGCTGACACAGCCAGCATCCCTGCTGACAGTTTCCTCTAGTCCTGCTGACACAACTGACACAGCCAGTATCCCTGCTGACAGTTCCCTCAAGTCCTGCTGACACAGCCAGCATCCCTGCTGACAGTTCCCCCAAGTCCTGCTGACACAGCCAGCATCCCTGCTGACAGTTCCCTCAAGTCCTGCTGACACAGCCAGTTCCCTGCTGACACAGCCAGTATCCCTGCTGACAGTTCCCTCAAGTCCTGCTGACACAGCCAGCATCCCTGCTGACAGTTTCCTCTAGTCCTGCTGACACAGCCAGCATCCCTGCTGACAGTTCCCTCAAGTCCTGCTGACACAGCCAGTATCCCTGCTGACACAGCCAGTATCCCTGCTGACAGTTCCCTCTAGTCCTGCTGACACAGCCAGTATCCCGGCTGACAGTTCCCTTAAGTCCTGCTGACACAGCCAGCATCCCTGCTGACAGTTTCCTCTAGTCCTGCTGACACAGCTGACACGGCTGACACAGCCAGCATCCCTGCTGACAGTTTCCTCTAGTCCTGCTGACACAGCTGACACGGCTGACACAGCCAGCATCCCTGCTGACAGTTTCCTCTAGTCCTGCTGACACAGCTGACACGGCTGACACAGCCAGCATCCCTGCTGACAGTTTCCTCTAGTCCTGCTGACACAGCTGACACGGCTGACACAGCCAGCATCCAGCTGTTGAAGTTGTCAGCGCGTCACTCCGCAGGTCGGAGGATCTGTCAGCCTGGAATTGCCAGTTTCGCATTAAATCGCAAAGCTTTTAAATTTGCTTCTTGATCGAAAAACTGATGAGAAAGGATGATGAAGCTTGCGATTTTTTACTTTAATTATAGCCCACATTTGAGATGGCACTGCACCGGAATTTTTGAGACACAGAGCCAGTCAGTGAGCGCCCTTGCATTTTACTATCAGTCATTCGATTAAGCTGAAGAGCTTTTTATGCCGAAGTACCCCGAACCCGCCTGCAGCCAGTCAGCCCAACTTTTTCGCTTTTGCATCGTCTGCTTTGTCCGGGGCTTTTTTGTCCGGGGCAAAATCACCTGCAATTTTTATTGAAATCTGCTTGAATTGGCGGCACCAGCCGGTGGCCGAGCGACTGACTGACTGGCTGACTGACTGACTGCCAACGGACGGGAGAGTGGATGAATGCAGCTCACATTTTGGTTTTGTTCTGGCGACTGCAATTCAGATGAAAGCTTGATTTTGCGGTGAAGAAGAAATTATAATAAGTGCTCGCCATTTCTCCAATCTCTCAAATATTTTCATTTATTAATGCTACTACTGAATGCGATTTGAATAGTAGTAGTACGCTAGATTTTTATAGCTATTTGACCACAAACTATGAGCCCAAAAATTCGCAATGGCTTGTCTGCAGTGATCCGGTAAATTGCCCCAGTAAATGGGAGATTTTCCCCGCAACTCAGCCAATTGAGACGTAAAGACGATCTCTCGCGATTGCCTGTTTGGGTGCACTCTGCCTGGAGGGTACTTTTGTGTGTCCGGGGCAGCCTGGCTGACGAACTTGGCGGCTGAGCTGCTCGTATTTCAGGAAGAGTGCCGCGCTCTGTGCTGCTTTGAGCTGTCATTGCGCTAGGTGAACCTACCCGCGAAGGGAGCTGGTAAATGGACCACCTGGAAGGCATGAGCCCCAGAAGTTATTGGTACCCTGACAGTGTGACCCACCAGATACCGCGATCCTAGGCAATGGAGATGAGTGACAGACTTTCACGTGCTTACGGCAGGGGGATCAAGTGTTCACCGGTGGCGTAATTGATCTCACGGTCGACCCTGTCTGACGGGCATTTTGCACTCGATGGCACCCCCGTTTTAACAACAACAGCTCCCTCAGCCCCTTTCATCCGATTCGCTTTAGGCGATGTACTTTAAGGCTTGTTCACATCGCCATCAAATAGACCGACGAACCCACGAACGACACGATGGCTGACAGAAAACTTTGCCCCCAAGTGCCTGTCTTGGCTTCGGCGTCTCCCTTCTGGCCGTTTTGTTTACGATTGCTCGGGTCAGCTCGGTGCAAAATACGAAGAAGACATGCCTGGTAGGCTAACAGCTTGGAGATGACCGAAGTCTAGATAGTAGAGAATTAGCAACGGAATAAGATAAATAATTAAAACTAAGGGTAGAAGACGCTTCAGTTCAAATTCCAAAGTCTACGTAGCTGCATGTTGTTTGCATGCGACGTGCAGCCAATTATCAGATGAAAGTTTATGACGCGGGTAAATAAATGCTTCAAATGTGCGACCCCGAACTGAAATGCATGTGGGCTCAATCCTGCACTGAAATCTTAACGCAATGATTTTCTCTGCAAGCTTGGCATTGCTGGCCGCAGTCGCGACTGTTGCTGCCCAAGAGGACGCCGTGTCGCTGCGGAGGACGCACGGATGCACCGAGTTCCAGATGGTGAGCAGCGATGGCTGCGTCCCTTGTCCCGGGCGGGGCTTTGCCAGGCTGCCGCTTAACAAAGACTGCTACGGTGAGCGCATGACGGAACTCTTGCGCTGTCCTTAACCGTGCATTTTGACCTAATCCAGATAGTGTCCGATTTTTTCTTACCAATTTCCACAGCTGAAGCTGAAGTTTACTGTACTCGCGTAACACCATGATAGTAATGTTCACAAGAGTGCTGTGGGCTCCCTGCCGCAACACGCCTTCGACAACAGCCCACGTCCCACAACGATGCGGCAATTTTGTCCATTCCGCTGATTGCTGATCACCTATAAGAGGGGGTTGGCCCTAATGGGTGTGAATCGTACGTCAATCCCCAGCCAACTTTCATGCACAGGCCTCAAATGAATGATGGTCACGCACGTAATCAAACCAGGGGTCGTGGCACGAAATTCAGACCTGTTTTCAGACCTGTATCGACTTTCGATAGAAAACTCGTCTGACTGAACTCAACGCATCTTGCAGACGCTTTCGAGGTTCTGTCTGCCTTCACGGAGAAATTTTTCCGTGACGGTACATGCATCGTTGCTAAGATATTGCTCGATGCTAAAGGGATTAAATATTCGAAAAACATGTTTTTTGCAAAGGTCAAGCAGCTCTTTCGACTTGAAATGCAGCGTCTTGATAAAATCAGAAGCGTCATGTAAAAAAACATAGAAGCGTCATTTAAGGCCGCTGTACACTCCTGTGTGAGTCTGTGACTGCGCACGCATCCGTGTGCTTGTGTGCCTGCTCAGGGGAGTTTTCAGAATGGGTTATGTGACAATCCCGCTTAAAGTGCACCAGGGTGTGAAAAATGGTGAAAAAAAATTTCCCAGATGGACTTCGATCGTTTTTTATTTACTTCTTAATAACATCAGTAGTTACATCAGTAGTAAGTATATACGTGTTTTCTTTTTTAGATACTTCACTTCAAATTGAGCACTTCTTGAACACGATTCTCTATTTAGCTGAATTTCGTTTATAAAATTAGGATTCGATGTTAGTTTTACATCCTACGTGCAACACTAAAAACAAAATGCGTAAAAATACGCAGCCCTGAAGGCAGGTCACAGTTAGAGCAGGGTGTCCCAGCGTCGCATAGCAGGCAGTCCACTTATCGACGGCTTCGGGCCTGACCCCGCCTGAACGGGCCCTGCAAGGTGAGCAGCAGGACGTCCTGAACAGGTTGGCGGCAGTAGCCCTCGGCCCGGATCACGTGACTCGCCAGTTGAGGTCGCCGCCGGCGCAGGATGGTGGACGTGCGCTGCAGCTTGGCCCGATCGTACAGGGCCTCGGTCCCGACGCTCTCGTCAGCTCGAAAGGCTGCACGGGCAGCCCTGAGTGCGCGGAGTCCAACTGCCGCTCGCTCCAGAGTACCCGTCAGCGTCCATGTCTCGACTACCGCCTGCAACAGCCGAGCCCTCTGGCGGGTCGGGCAGCGCTTCGGACGGAGGCTCGGATCAAACGGAAGGCCGCCGAGGCAAGTCCTCTGCGCCGCCGGAGGTTCTTTACGTGAAGCACCAGACCGCCGAAGTAGGTGAGCCGCTGGCAGCGTGCGAGCCTGATCATCTGCTGATCAGATGAGCCTGATCACCTGATCAGCGTGCGAGCCGCGGCACGTCAGGTCCTCTGGGATGTCGGCCGGCACAGTCAGCACCTCGGTCTTCAGCATGTTGACAATCAGACCGACGCTCGATGCCACCTCGACCAGCCTGTCGATCTGGCGCTGGGCGCCTTCAACCGACGATGACATGAGGCGAGGTCGTCGGCGTAGCCAAGCACGCTCAGGCGCTTTTCGCCAGCTGGAACTTTGAACTTTGAGCTTTGAGCTGGAAAGTTGCCAGCCGAGAAAATTTGCAGCAAGGAAGCAGCTCAGAAGGTTCAGTAGCTGTCGAACGTTACAATTATAAATTAACAATAAAAGCTAAGCTATATCGGATAGATTTATTTATTACACTTATTATTACAGTATTAGGCTGCATAACAGACCTGTATTTTAAAAACGCTTTAGCAACTTGCTGCAAATTTTCTCGGCTGGCAAAGTTTTTAAGACCCGTTCATAACTGCTTCTTGTGACTGACTTACTGTAACCGACTTGATGTGTGAGTATTCAATTATAAGTGCTTCAATTCAGATCATCAGTTCGAAGAGAGCTGGACTAGATCTGAACACACTGAACTGCTAATGTAGCGACCTGGTTTCAAATTTTTAAAGTGTATACATTTTTATCAAAATTATTTTAAATGTCAAGAGCTGTAAACTCCACGAAAAACTAAAGAATAAGGAAGCGTCATGTCAAACATAAAAAGCGTCATGTCAAACATAAAAAGCGTCATGTCAAACATAAAAAGCGTCATGTCAAACATAAAGGAAGAGTCATGTCAAACATAAAAAGCGTCATGTCAAACATAAAGGAAGAGTCATGTCAAACATAAAAAGCGTCATGTCAAACATAAAAGAAGAGTCATGTCAAACATAAAAGAGGCATCATGTAAAACATGAAAAAAACCTCGACGCAGCTGGCGTGTCAAGGTATCGACTTTGTCAGACATCAATGGCAAACAGGTTCTGTGCGTTTTATTTTTACTGACGCTCGGACATTGCAAATTTTGCTTTTCTCTCCGTCTCAGGTGCTTTCTACTAGCGAAATTTAACATACACATTTGCCATCGATGTCGGCTTGTTGTCCGGAATGTACTGTGCATCTGTAGTTACTCTGTCATTTATCCAGAGACTGTAGAAGGGCGCAGTGTGGTCCATCAGCTCAGGTACAGATGCATGTTAATGTTAAGCCTTAAAACTGGCTGTGTCTACAGTGTCCAATGAGACAAATGGCATGTTAATGTTAAGCCTTAAAACTGGCTATGTCTACAGTGTCCAATGAGACAAATGGCATGTTAATGTTAAGCCTTAAAACTGGCTATGTCTACAGTGTCCAATGAGACAAATGGCATGTTAATGTTAAGCCTTAAAACTGGATATGTCTACAGTGTCCAATGAGACAAATGGCATGTTAATATTAAGCCTTAAAACTGGCTATGTCTACAGTGTCCAATGAGACAAATGGCATGTTAATGTTAAGCCTTAAAACTGGCTATGTCTACAGTGTCCAATGAGACAAATGGCATGTTAATATTAAGCCTTAAAACTGGCTATGTCTACAGTGTCCAATGAGACAAATGGCATGTTAATGTTAAGCCTTAAAACTGGCTATGTCTACAGTGTCCAATGAGACAAATGGCATGTTAATGTTAAGCCTTAAAACTGGCTATGTCTACAGTGTCCAATGAGACAAATGCTGGCTAATGTTAAGCCTTAAAACTGGCTATGTCTACAGTGTCCAATGAGACAAATGCTGGCTAATGTTAAGCCTTAAAACTGGCTATGTCTACAGTGTCCAATGAGACAAATGCTGGCTAAAAGAGCTGGCGTGTAATTGGTGATTGCAGCGCTTCAAAAAGACACTATATATATATATATATATATATATATATATATTCGCATAACGCAGTGGAGCGCCAATCCAGCAAGTTCTGATAAAACAGCAGCATATTTTGCAATGTTAGTTGGTGTAATATCGCTATTGTTTTTGTGCTACCCAGCTGTAGCATGCGAGCAATGCTCTGCCGTGTATGAGCTTCTGACCAACACCTGTCCGAGTGCTCTGTCTGGCCTGGAGCCCGCGACCGCTGCGGTCGAGTCCGAGTGCGTGCTGCACTGCACTCTGAATAGTTGGTGCCGACTGTCTGTGTACCTGACAGACAGTGGTGCCTGCTACAGCCTGCCTAACGTGACTTTAGTGACTGGCAGCTGCGGCCTGGTGCGAAGGAAACTGGCCATCTTTTCCGGTGAGCTTTTAGCATGGCAGTTGATGCAGACATATTTGTCTCGCACAATATGTGTGAGAATAATGTGTGAACTATCATCATTTCAGACGCATCAACGTCTGCAACTGCCTCAACGATCGGATCAACTGGTTCCACGACCAGCTCGACCAGCGCAACTGGGACTCAATCTCCAGTCACTGTAGCATCGACCACAATGATGCAGAGTGTCACCACGGCTGCCATTTCGTCCGGATTGTCGAACCTGAGCTTCGCCTCAAGCGTACTGCTTTGGTACAACTTTCGAAAGGGTTTTATGAACCTGGCGAACCCGGGCCGTTTCGATGCCTCACCTTTTGGTGTTGCGGATCAGGATGCGCTCAAAGGAGTTCGCCTCAACGGGTCCTCCGGTTCCTATCTCGAGATTCATTCGACCAACTTTTTCAAAAATTTTAAATCAGGGAAAAGCTTCAGCTTCTTTTTTCAAGGGACTTTTGCTAACAACGCCTCGTGAGTTTTCTGCGAATTCAATACTAATATAATGTATTCGAAATTTTAACGCGTTATTACTCATTATTAACCACACAGCGGTTGCATACATTGCAGGCTTCGATGCATCAGTTCGTTTAGCAGCTGCTCGCACAACACCACCGTCAGCCACTTCAGCACTGACATCGCTGCCAGGATTTACTCCAAGACCTACTTTTCCGACGGCTCCGAAGAATTCGCGTCTGTGGGCGCAGAAGCAGCTCTTCCGAACAACGGTACTCAGCAAAGCTACTCTATTGGGCTGGCCTTTATTGGAGAGGACAATGAGTACCTGGACGAGTGGTACATGAACGGAAGTTTCTACGACACGGAATCACCGAACAAAGACGGCGACAGTCCAGCCGCCAACTCGACCTTCGACTGCCTGCGCATCGGCAACTGCTTCAGCGCCGGCCCTCGCCCTACAACGGCTGGCTGCAGTGCTGGGGCTTCGTCAACGGCACCCTCGGCCTGTCCGAGTTTAACGGCCTTCGCCACTTGTGCAACTCTTAGACTGCGCGCTCTGAATCCACGGCGCAGCCAGAATGGCCAGAACTTTGTAAGAATGGTCAGAACTTTGTAAGAATGGCCAGAACTTTGTAAGAATGGCCAGAACCTCTATCGCTAAAATAGCATAGAATTGTCAACAGGCGTCCAAAGCGTCTTGAAAATGTAAATCAGTGAGTGAATCCAGTTGTTAGGCAAATAGCAAAGAATTGTAACAGCTTGGTAGATGCTAGGAAAAAAATCTGATAGAAGTGCAGAGAAAACGTGATGTAGAAATGATGCGGTACTGCTGACAGTTGCTAAGTTTGAGAAGCAGTCTAAGAAGTCCTCCCTTAACTCTTATACAACTGCCTAGCTGTCTATCCTTGCAGTCTTACTTTCTTTTCTATTTCTTGATTTTCTTTTCATCTATCTGCAGTTTTCATTGTTTGCTGAGATAATTGAAGAAACTTTGAAGAAAACATTTGCTGCTCCCAAAATCGATTTCTAAGACTGAGCAAAGTGAAACAAAGGCCTGCAACAGTTATTGCGGCAAACGAAGGCTCCGTTCTGCTTGTCTGCTTCCCTACAATAGAGCGACTTTTCTCTAGTTGGGAACAATTTTCATCATCAAGGATGCTGAGCTTCCGATCACGGGGCTATAAATTTCAATCGATCGGTTCTGAAAAAGCTTTCCCAAGTCAAAGTATCCGGAGGCCGTTAAACACACGAGAGACTCCAGGCGGGTCTGTGGCTGTTGAATCCGACATGCACAAAACTGAAGCAGTGGAGGGAGCTGTTGCAGTAGATCAAAAAGCTTCTTTTCAAAGCCAGCTGTTTTAGTAGTTTTTTTGTTCTGGTCACACTGATTGATTTATTTACCAGATTACCCAATCCAGAATTTTTATAATTAACGCCAGTCTATATTTTTAGCGCCTCGCATTCTGCCGTTTTGTTATTTTTTCTTATTCTGCAATCGTGTTGAGTTTCCAACTGTTTTTACGCACAGCGCGATCTAAAAGTCACGCATGCCAGGTTTTTAATTCTGAGTTTGGACAAAAAATGGTGTTGACAAAAACGGATCCCTGACTTGACCTGATCCTGATTGACAGCCTTTTAAGCACGCACAGATGTTGTTGGTATTTTTTGCCAAGCTGGTACGTGTTCCTCTTTACAAACCATTCATTCTATTTGCTATGCTTTAAATCTGCTCACTTTTCTCGATTTCCTTAGATAGATATAAACATGCGTAATTATGCATATTTGCCTTCTTATCGTCAGCGAACTATCCTGTTAAGTCTTAATATAATATGCCTATTTTTGTAGCCCAGTCCCTTCTGTCGGCTCTTGAATTTAAAGTAGTGAAAACCAGACACTCATATTCTAAAAAAACTCTACCTTAAATTAATTTATACGTGACTGAATCAATTGCGACTAGCGAGCCCTGGCTGTGAAACAAACATGACGTGATGCAAATCGGACTGCTTCTCAGCAGCAGAATCATGGAGTAAAAATTTCACTTCACAATTTTCCTGCTGATGAGGAACTATTGGCTACAGAATCCATCCCGTAGATCTTCGGGCACAGGAAAAAACTGACTGGTATGGTACGGCAGTTTTATATGAGAGTTTCTGTTCCAGATGCTAAGGTCTACATTTCTAGGGGCGCGGCCTGCTGTGCACTCTGATGTGCCTGATGTGCCTGATGTATGGTCTGATGTGCCTGATGTACCTGATGTGCCTAATGTATGGTCTGATGTGCCTGATGTACCTGATGTGCCTAATGTATGGTCTGATGTGCCTGATGTGCCTGATGTGCTTGAGGTGCCTAATGTATGGTCTGATGTGCCTGATGTGCCTAATGTATGTTCTGATGTGCCTGATGTGCCTGATGTGCTTGAGGTGCCTAATGTATGGTCTGATGTGCCTGAGGTGCCTAATGTATGGTCTGATGTACCTGATGTGCCTGATGTGCTTGAGGTGCCTAATGTATGGTCTGATGTACCTGATGTGCCTAATGTATGGTCTGATGTGCCTGATGTACCTGATGTGCCTAATGTATGGTCTGATGTGCCTGATGTGCCTGATGTGCTTGAGGTGCCTAATGTATGGTCTGATGTGCCTGATGTGCCTAATGTATGTTCTGATGTGCCTGATGTGCCTGGTGTGCCTAATGTATGGTCTGATGTGCCTGATGTACCTGATGTGCCTAATGTATGGTCTGATGTGCCTGATGGGCCTGATGTGCCTAATGTATGGTCTGATGTACCTGATGTGCCTAATGTATGCTCTGATGTGCCTGATGCACGCTCTGATGTGCCTGATGTGCCTTATGTGCGCTCTAGTGTTGCCTGGTGTGCACTCTGATGGCACAGGCTCGATTCCAAGTTCTGTCACATTAATCTGGGGGCTAAATCAGAATCTCCGCTTGGGTCTGCTCGTACAATTAATTACAATTAATTGAGGAGCCAAAGCACAGTGAAGTGAACATGCCTAACGGCCCCTGTACACTCCTGTGTGTCCGCGCGCTTTTGTGCCTGCTCAGGGGAGTCGGCAGAATGGGCTGTAATGCTTCGCCGGTTGTGTGACAATGTCGCTTGAAGTGCGCCAGGGTGCACACAGCCCCCGGCTCTAATAAAAAATCACTTCGTTCACTTCGATTTCCTTCTCAGTATTCTACTAATCAGTAGTATAGACGTTATATTTTCATTCTTCTTTCCACTTTTCTTCCCTTTTACGATTCTCCATTATTTTCTTGAAACACACCAGGCTAGACTCGTCTTCTTTGCTAATCTCTGAATCTAGTCGCGCCGGGCGGATCTTGGAAAAGCTCTGGTCCTGGACAAATTGTTGTCTATCTGTTTTAATTTTTTGACTCGCTTAGAAAATAATTATTCGTTCCATTATGAAAATGGTGCCTGAATTTGAAAATTATGAAAATCTAATTTGTGAATAGTAATTTTATTAATTGCGAGAAGAACGCCTTCCGCAATATTCTTTTAAGTTGTCTTGTCTACAGGAAAGTACATCAATGCACTTTCGAATGCTACGAGCGTAGCTACTCAATTGAATAAAGATTTCAACTGGATTCGACCTTCAACCATCAGACTAAAAACAACTGAACTCATTTTCAACAAACGCAGCTATTTCTACTTATAGTAGTTCGTAGCAAAATAGTGCAGTTTGTATCTACGTGTACTGTTTCGCTATAACTGCTTCATTATTCTGACCATTTGTATAATATACTGTCACCCAAACACCATCACACATGACTTCTTTCCCACACGTTTATTATTCATCAACTCTTCCTTACATTGGCCTGAAAAAGGTGGAATAATGGCCACGAATGTGTGGAATATTGGCCTTAAATGTGTGGCATCTGTGCTGGACAAAATGCAGATAAAATGCACTTGTTTAGCATGCAGCTTGACTGGAAAACTCGGACGCTACGCGCGCTCGTATTTCGGCTCGAGCTCGGCTACATGCCTGCCATTGGCTGAGCTCTTCTACCCAATCAAATTCTGTTCGCGCATTTAAACCGCTCTCACTCGTAATTTTCTCTCCGTTTCGCTCAAGCCTCTCCAAATGAGATCGAAAGCTGCCCCTACAGTTTGCTCAGCTTGTGCTGTCTGAGTTGAAAATGCTCCAGACAATTCTGTTGCTGCTCATGCAGACTGCTGGCAAGTATGCGGAACAGAGAGACAATGACTGCTCATCTCAGCTCAGCGCAGCCATATTAAATGGCAACATTGAAACCGTGGACAGTTGCCTGGTCAGACATGTCGACGTCAACAGGCTCGCGCCATTCAAAGGCAGCTGGCTGGCTCCTGTGCATCTCGCGTGTGCATTCGGACAGAGGGAGATTCTCGATAAGCTAATAAAAGCAGAAGCCGATGTTGACCTTCAACTCAGCAACGGGATGTCGGCCCTCTTCATCGCGTCTGGTAATGGGCAGGTGGAAGTTGTGGACTTGCTCATCAAGGCTCAGGCGGATGTGAATCTTCGGGAAGCAAGCGGGCGCTCGGCCCTCAACGTCGCCTCACAAGAGGGCCATTTCCAGGTAGTGGAATCCCTGATCAAAGCGCATGCGGACCCCAACTTACAAGACAATGCAGGCTATTCACCTGTTTTTATCGCATTGCATTGCGGGCACCAGAGAGTGGTGAAGTCCCTGCTTAAAGCGAGTGCGGATCCCAACTTGGGCAGGAAAGATGGTGTCTCATCTTTGCACATCGCATCGCAACTGGGCGCTAAAGATGCGATGCAACTTCTTGTCAAAGCACTCGTGGATCTTGACATTCAGGAAGCACATGGCTGCACACCTCTTTACTTGGCATCGCAGAGCAACAGCATGGAAGTAGCGAACTGCCTACTGACCGCACAGGCGGATCCGAATCTCCAGGTCGTTAGTGGAATTTCACCTCTGGCATTCGCAGCTCAGAAAGGCGGCTGTCGGGTAATTGAGGCGCTCTTGAAAGGGCGCGCTAATGTCGACATTCAAGAAGTCTATGGCGCGCGCCGCTGTACGTTGCCTCCGAAAATGGCCATCACCAAATTGTAGACTTACTCATCAAGTCTCAAGCAAGCATCGATCTTCAAGAATTGAGGGGTCGGACGCCTCTCTACATTGCAGCAGAAAATGGTCACGAACGGGTGGCAAATTTTTTATTGAGGCCCAGGCCGATGTAAACCTGCAAGAAATTGAAGGGTGCTCGCCTCTCTTCATTGCCTCACAGCAGGGGCATCACCGAGTTGTCAATCTGCTCATTAAGACGCAGGCTGACGTCAATTTGCAGGGAATCGGTGGAGGATCGCCTCTCTTCATAGCATCGCAGAATGGTCATTGGGGAGTGGCTGAATCCCTCATAAATCAGAATGCCGACGTCAACCTGCTAACAGACGAGGGGATATCACCGCTTTATATCGCCGTGCAGAATGGCTACTACAGGATAGCTAAACAACTGATTGAGGCCGATGCCAAAGTCGATCTTCAAGAGAAGCACGGTCGCTCTGCCCTTCACATTGCAGCATATTCCGGTCAACGCTTAGCGGTAGAGCTGCTCATCAAAGGCCAAGCGGATGTCAACCTTCGTGAAAGCGACGGATCTTCACCTCTATTTGCGGCAGCATTGCGGGGACACCACAGTGTAGTAAGCGCTCTTATCGAAGCCAAGTCAGAAGTCGATTCCGTGCAAAGGACGGTGCAACTTCGCTCTTTGTTGCCTGTCAAAATGGTTTTATAGAAGTAGCGCGCTCGCTAATCAAAGCTCGGGCTGATGTTAATCTCCAGAGAGACAATGGTGCATCGCCACTCTACACTGCCTCCGAAAACGGACATACCGCAATGGTTGAATTGCTGATCATGGCGCAGGCTGATATTAATCTTCAAAGGAAAAACTGCATGTCGCCACTGTACATTGCTTCTCAGAATGGAAATTGGCAAGCGGTGGACTTGCTAATCAAAGCGCTCGCTAATGTCGATGCCGTCAGTGACACTGGGTCTTCACCTATCTTCACCGCTTCTCAAAATGGCCATCATCGAGTAGTGCGCTTACTTATTAAGGCTAATGCAAGTGCTAATCAACAACTCCTCAATGGCTGCTCTCCCCTGTACGCTGCATCGGAAAGCGGTCATCGGCAGGTCGTTGGGCTGTTAATTAAGGCTCAAGCCGACGCCAACTTGCCCAGTAGGAATGGCTGCTCACCTCTTTTCGTGGCTTCGCAGAACGGCCACGAGCAAGTAGTAAAACTGCTCATAGAAGCCGGGCCGACGTTAATCTTCAAGACATCGAAGGACGCTCAGCCCTCTTCATTTCCTCACAGCAGGGTCATCATCAAATAGTGGAAAACCTCATCAAAGCAGAAGCTGATCTAAATGCTCAAGATTTTCAAGGCTGTTCACCCCTATACATCGCATCGCAGCAAGGGCATTCAAAAGTTGCACTTTCGCTGATAAAGGCAAACGCGGACGTGAACCAGCAAAAGCATGACGGAGTGACGCCACTTCATATCGCATCACAGAACGGTTTCTCTGAAATCGTGGAAGCCCTGCTCGAGGCAAGAGCAGAAGTCGGTCTTTATCTGAATCAGGTCAGTCGGCTCTAACGGCTGCATTTCATGGTGGCCATCGTGCTGTGATGTCTCTACTGATCAAGTCAATGGGAGGCAGGATAGTTCCCAATACAGGTAGTGTCGTCTCAAAAACAGGCTCTGCTAATTTCTTTGACGAGTTACTTTCGGGGTGAGTTTATTGCGAGCGTACATAAATTCGCTATAAAAGTTAAATAGGAATTACAAACACGATTAAAACTTGTTAATTTCCATCTCCTAGCAAACTTTGCTCACTGATAATCCTCTTCATTTTTCAGGTCGGCTCTCGTTGAATACCGACTGAGCCAGCGGCTCTCTTCTGCTCTGTGTAAGTCAGGATTTGTTGATTCCAGAGCCGCCCTACAGAGTGCAGTCGCCGATGTCTTGCAAGCAATACTGCAGAATCGGCGGTCGGACAAGTCCTTTGTTGTCGGAAGCTACTCAGAAGGCTGGGGCAACAATCTGAAGACGCTGGATGGCCGGACGGACTCGGAGTCCGATATTGACGTGATGAGTCTAATTCCTGGTAGGCTGTACCATCTGAGGGGCATCTGCAGTGCTGATTGTAGCGATGCGAAGGAGCACGTAGATTACATTAACGGCCACGTAAAAATACCCGGATATGGTAAATAAGCAAACAATTTGTGTTGAAACCAGCAGTATCTGAGTAAAAAATTTCTGCAGTAGAATTTCGTTTACATTTTAGCCTCCAGCCCAGCGACCCCCTTTCACGGATCTTCACTCAAGCCAGCCGTGGATCAGGTCGATGCCAGCTGTCTCTGCCGCTACCCGCCCATCGCTCCTCTTCAGCCTGACAGAGTCATCAAATCCAACATCCCTCAGCACCTACTGGAGTCACTGAGGCAGGAGCTGCTGGCTTCGCCATGCCACGTGGTCCATGCTGCTTCTCCAGGTCAAGACGGCGAACAGCTTCGTGTGAGCACCACATTCCTAGAGAAGCGAATGCTCAGAAGTCTCTCCACCCTACAGGGCCAGCTATTTATCGTACTAAAGTATTTGATTAAGAAGATTATTTCAAATAAATACGGCTTCAACGTGGCGGATTCAAGTCTTATCATGCCAAAACTATCACATTCCGAATGGTGGAGGAAACACCAAGGGAACTGTGGAAGCCAGAAAACCTCTTGAGCCTCGTGAGAAGATCGCTGCACATGCTACTTGACTGTGTGGAAAGCAGTCATACCCCCGATAATGCTCATGGCCGGGTCATGAACCACTTCTTTCTGTGCAATGCAGACATTTACCTAAAAGGAGTGGAGCAGAAGGGTAGTGGTGTGAGCGCAGCTTTTGAAAAAGCCGCAGTTACCCTGAAAATTGTGATCGACTACCTGCCCCAGCTGCTGCTTCAGTTCCAAAGCAGTCTGAAGCCGGCCAGCAACTCCGGCAGGTTCTACTTTCACCCGTTCCTCCTCTTGCCACATTTCTGCATGTCCCAGAGACCCGCGTTGAGTTCTGGCAGCCTTGAATTTCACGAGATCTACTATGTGGTCAGAGAAGCCATCGAGCGACTTTCTCACGGAGACTGTGGCAAGGAGTCCCAAGAGACTCTCACAGCACTGCTTGCCAGACTGCCAGACTGCGCCTTCTCAGCTCGAGAAGCACTCAGAATTGTTGCCAGTCTGAAATTCGGCTACCGAAGCACCGCGAAGAGAATAATTGACAACTGCAGGGGCCATGTAGTGAGCCGCGGCATCGACTGGTCCACTGAAAGGACCGCAACTGACGCCACCGTTGAGTTCGTGTGGCGACATCTGAAAAGTCGAGACTCACTGTGGAGATTTTGCTTTGAATTCAGCCAGCGACCGCATTAGTAAGAGAATTGTCTGCGGATATCTCAAGTGCTTTCCCATCAGGATGAGCAACTACGAGACATATTTCTATGTGAACTTCGACGCTCTGCTGCAGTCGCTTCGCCTGGAGTTGTGTGGAGTTGGTGACGCGGATGCGCTGGACTGGATCCGGGATATGGCCCGGCGTGAGGATGCGGATGAGCAGGAGCTGCTATCAGCTGCTCTCTACTCACCGACTCCGAGCAGGTAGCGTCACTAACACTGAAGCTGAGACACCTGGTCGGCCCAGTTCCCGCCTGGTTTCTGGACCGCCTGGCAACCAAATGGCGGCTGTAGAGTTTGTGAAGATGTAGAGAACTGCGGTCTGTCGGCAGCGCTCTTTTGGTGACGCTCTTGTGATCATACGGTTAACTGATTTCTTCTTTAAAAACACATGTTTTCCTTCAGAAATTCCCTGTTTAAAATGCCAACATTCTCCTTTAACAACTGAAAACGCCTGTAGAGTTGTAGATGGTAGACATCCTCATCCAAAAAGAACAGTGTACATGTACAGATGCTAATGTGCATATGTGGATACTTGTATGGCTATTTTTTCTTTCGCTTCCTATTCCCCAACGCCCCAGCTACAATTTCCCAAATCCTTAGTGTATGTGCACTACAGTACAGTATTTGCACCAGCGCTTGTAATTGCTTTAAAATCGCGTCATTTTCTAATGACGACTGGAGCATTGCGGCAGTGCGGCCTGAGTTGGAGTAGCTGCTCGCCAATGCGTAAACAGGTAGAGTTTTTATGTACATTCATACTGTGCCTTCTGTGAGTATAGTACAGCAAAACGAAAAGCCATGAGCGCTGTTTTGAACCTTATAATTAGAGCAGCTCACAAGAGTACAGCAAACTCAGTCTAAAGTTATAGAAACATTTGCTGCTATACGTACGCAGCTGGGCAGACTGACGCTCAGGCGGCAGGGTAAGAGCTGCACTGCATCACCATGATCGATAAGCCATAGGCGTAGGGTGATGGCATGGAGTTGCAGGTACATTTGAGCCCATGATACCGTGTGCACGTGCAGCTCTTTAACTGGTGCATGTACTCAGTGCTTGCTCTTGCTGCAAAGTTAAACACTTGTATACTAGGGTACTGTAGCTATAGCAGAGTGCCGACACTGACTAGTGGCGAGAAATCCGAAAGTTGCACTATTATGCATGTAGCTGCTGTACGCGAATGCACATGTGTGCTTCGGGTACATGTAGGTCTCATGTACATGCACTAATTTTAATGTCCCTAACCATGTACCTGCAGTTCAGGGAAGCAGCCAGACTGACAAAAAAACCGAGAACTCAAACGCTCCTGGCCTATCGCCATTTCGAATCTCACTTTTGGACACATTTCAAAGCTTACATACGCAACAGCATGTAATAAAATGTTTCTATCCTGCGACATGCTTTTGGCGCATTGTCAGAAACCCTTGACATGCACTGGCGCCATGTACTG